>PVLC010022064.1:0-27154 GCA_004027655.1 Graphiurus murinus | reverse complement strand
TACCTTTTACGGGCTGCTTTAGTGTGTCAGGTCCCATGCTGTGCTTTTTACATATGGGGGGATAATTTACAGAGATACCTGTGTGCTCATTCTTGTTGCTAAGGATGCTAAGGAGCCATCCAGAAGGATTCCCCTGCCTTGTCTTTCAAGATGAGTAACTCAGCCCTGGGACTGTGTGCCTTCAATGTCCCATCCTTTAGTTTGCTTGCATGTAATAAAATGCCCGGTAAAAGTGGCTTGAACAGTGAGGGAACTATTCCAGGTCACATCACAAGAAGTCTAGAGGTGGGAGGCTCCAGGGTGGTGACGTCATCAAGAATCAGGGCTCGCTCTCCCACCTTCCATGCTGGCCCGTTCAGCAGGTTGACTTGGTCCTTAACCTTGACCCCCTGATGGTTGACCATCACGACACTGGGTGGAAGAAGAGGAGTTTTCCTCCTCCATGTCTCTATCTTAGCTGAGTCCCTTCCCAACTCACCCTCTAACGTCTTTTGGGCTGTGACCATGAAATTCTCCATCCAAGATGGCGCAAGGACAATCTGGGCAAAAGAAAGGTATAATCTGTGTCTTAAAGCAGGCTCCTGGGAGCTGCCAGCCACCCTCTCCACCTAGATCCCTTTTTGCCTAGATCCCTTTGGCCAGAATTCAACTACATGGTTATCCCAAAGCTGAAAAATGGGCAGTTCAATGTCTGCTGTGTTCCGGGCATTTCCTATGCAGCTAAAAATCCCACTGGCAGGAAAGATGGAGAAACATAAGATTGGCAACGAGTAGCCCCCACCAAAGGGTCAAAAGTATAAATTATATGTCCGCGAGGCCATCCTGACCTATGCTTTATTTAGGAGGAAGAAGTTCGTTCTTGGGGATGGAGGGGGTATGAGGAGAAGTCCAGAATAGTGACTTCCCCAACAGAGAGGGGTACGGGAGTCTGGGGTCCTTTCTAGTGGCTTACAACCAATACTCGGCTTGAATGCATATCTCGGGGGGCCACCAAGGAGGTTGGATAAGGAGCCAAGACTTGGTGCTGGCAGGAAGCTCTGGCTAAAGTGCTGCTTGCACCTCTGTTAGTGTCCCTTTGAATGGCACCATGATGTATAATTGCATGACTGCAATGCGCCAGTAAAAGTATAAAAAGAAAAGAAAGCTAACATGGTGATAAAGCAAAGAGCAGCTCTGGCTAGAAGAAAATACAGGAGGATTAAGGAATGGCCCTGGGCCCACGGAGAGGACAGAGGCTGGGAAACAGTGGGATAACGGCAATAGCACTGCAGAGCTGAAGGAGCGTCCGTAATGCTGGCAGCCCCCAGGATAGAAGTCCGGATCTGCCTGTCTTGTTAAACCAGAGGCTCACTTCCCTAGATTGTGGAATTTTCCAGGGTTTCAAGGAAATACTCTTAACCATGCCTGCAACTGAACTTCTCCACGCTCTAGAAGACAGGTGCCTACTGCCAGATTCCATTTGCTTTCCAACAGGTATTTTGAAATTTTGGCATTCTTTGCATTGGAGCCCTTGGAGTCCTGCAGAGCAGACTCAGCCACTCTCCCAAATTCTTGTCACAGTTGCAGCAATCTTATGAGGTTGTGATGATTCTCCCCACATCACTGATGAGGAAGCTGAGATTCTGAGAGGTTAATCACTTATGCCTAGGCACACGGCTTGGTCAGACCAAGATTCACACCCAGTCCTCAGAGTACAAAGCCAATACCCTTGCTGTGGTACATGTGGATGGGAAAGAGAATAACCTAGAGATGAAAGACATCCACTCCGCAACGCTGCCAATAACCAGTCAGCTACTGTGTTAGTTTGTTTTCTGCTACTATGATGAAATACCTGAGGGCAAGTGCTTTATAAAGAAAACAGGTAGAAGCCAGGCATGGTGGCGCACGCTTGTAATCCCAGCATTTGGGAGGCTGAGATCAGAGGATCGGGTTCCCGGCCAGCCTCAGCTACCTAGTGAGGCCCTCCGCAACTTAGTGCGACCCAGTTTCAAAATAAAGAATAAAAAATAAGGCACGGGGTGTAGCTCGGAGGTAGAATGACCCTGAGTTCAATCCCCAGTACCACAAAAAAAAAAAAGAGCCAAGAACCACTTAACCACTTTACGGAGTTCACCTCCCAAGTCCCTCAAAAGACCTTTCTCAGCAGAGGAAAGGCCCCCACAGGCAGCGAGGGCACAGACCTGTTGACCTCCCTGCTTACCTCCCCTCCATACCTGGCAAGAGGCTGACTCTCCAGGAACTAGAGTTTGGGGACAACCCTTCCCTTTTCCAACACCCAAGCCTGTCAAACTGGCGATCTGGATGGATTCCACAGCCGAGACTGTGAAGGGTAACAGAAATGTGCCTGGATGGGAATGTGTCCCCTCCAGATTCTGTGGCAGAAAAGGAACCTTGTTCTGGACCATCTGCCACCTTGGAAATGACAGTAACAAGACCGAAGCTGCCAGATTGCTTATATAACCTGTACATCCACGGAGCGGAATCAGCGGTGTTATGTAAGTCAGTCAAGTGGCATCACAGAGGGATATGACATTCCCATGTCACTCTCCCAAATAAATGGATCTTACACTGTCACATGAAAGCGCAGACACTCTGCCTCCCCAGACGGCCTCTGCCCTCCAAGGAGTCAAGGATGCCCCACATTTTTTTAACCCTCCACACCTATTCTCTGTAAACACTCTCTAGACATTAGATTTCTGCTTCTTTGCTGATCCTGGGTGCCTCTTTCCATTCTGAGAGCCTGAAAGCTATATTTTCTCCATGCTAGAATTTCCAGACTCCAGGTCCTTGGAAGAGATGGACACCATTGACCAAACTGACCCGTGGGAAGAATGTCTTGTGAACAAGACATTGAAGCAAAACCTACGGTCAAGTGTTTAGCGTCTGCAGCTGAGGACCTGTGTGCTCACCTTGCCCTCGGCTTCATCTTTCTTCCCACTCTCGATCGCTTCCGGCTTCCGTTTCTCATCTACTTACCTTTATTACGGCAGCGTCAGTATCTGTGTAAGCCGAATCAAGTTCTGTCTAGGACGAGGTGGCGTGCCAATAAATAAACCTCCTGTAATTGCTTCCCATTGATGGGGCCGCCATCTACACAGACGCTGGAGCTGCCAAGATGACTGTCATCCATCTCTGTTCCCTCTCTTCACCCCATTCTATTAACCAATATTACTACGCTCCGATCTAGATATTTATCAAACCCATCCCCACATTCCATCGCTGCTGCTGGTGCAGCAGCACAGAAAAGCTTTTTAATGGTCCTCCTCTGCCGGTCACGCCTTTCTTCAATCCATCTTTAATATGGAGGCTGCCGTGGTCCACCCCAAATCCAGTTCTGTCATGTTCCTTTCTGCTTTCGATTCTCCCGCGGCCTCTCTCGCCCACAGCAACGCTTTCACACTCGTGAAGGGCATGAAAGGGAATGTGTGACCCAAGGCAGTCAAAGTAGCTGTGGGCGAGTGGTTTCCTTCTTTGTGTATAAATTCAACACAGCCAGAGTGAGGAGGGACACCCCCTGTGTACGTTCACGGAATCATCCTCCTTCCTGCTTCCAAAGTGCATTCACTTCCCAGGCTCGTCGACAAAATGCCACGGACTGAGTGGCTTCCACGACAATCGCAGAGGCTGGAAGTCTGGGATGGAGTTGTTGGAAAGGCAATTTCTTCTGAGGCCTTTTCCCTTGGCTTGTAGGTTGTTTTTAGTCTGCGTTTCCATTGCTATGACCCAAATGCCTGACACACACAGCAGAGAGGAGGAAAGGTTTATGTGGCTCACGGTTCTAGCGGCACAGTCCACAGTTGGCGGACCCCAAGGCTGACATCATGGCGGCATAGGGATATGGCATGGTGAGAGAAAGGTGAGCTCCACTCAATGGTGTCTGGAAGCAGAGAGCAGGACAGGAATCAACACGGGACAGATAGAGTCCCCAAGGCCACACCCCAGTGACCCACCTCCTCCAGACATGCCCCCCCTGAATGAGTTACCACCCAGGAAATTCACGCAGATCATTCATCTTTCAGTAGACTCGGCCACTGGTGAGAACTATTTCATCTCTGAATCGTATTGCATTGAAGCATGTTTTTATCACGTGAGCCTCTGGCGGGACAGTCCGAACTCAAACGATAATGCAGATGGCCATCTTTTCACTGATTATTTTACCCTGCCTTCCTTCTGTATGTCTCTGTTTCAAAACTTCCTCTTCTTATAAGGGGACCATCCATCCTATTGGATTAGTGGCCGCATTTTAACTCAACCACCTCTGTAAAAACCCTATCTCCAAATATGGAAGTACTAGAGATTAGGACTTCAACGTAAGAATTTTGGGTGGGAGTAGAGACACAATTTATTCCATAAAATGAAAAGTGAATTATAATTAAAACTTTAGCTGGTGTATACCTATAATCTCAGTGATACAGGAGGATTGCACATTTGAGGCCAGCTTGGACAATCTAGCAAGACCCTGTCTTGAAATGTAAAGAAATAAAAAGGGCTAGGGATGTAGCTCAGTAGTAGAGTGTCTCTGGGCTCATTCCCCAGTACTCCCCTGCCAAAATATATTTTTTAAATTTCTTCTAGCTGTCTCCTAGCCCCTCAGAAATAGGAGTGATTCCTCTTCGCTGGAGACATGCTCCGATCATCTTATATAATAAAAGAATACAGATAGGGGAAGAAAGGGATAGGACCATGATGAAAGGGTGCTCTGGACTAATTAAGAGTAGTGAGTGGTGCAGACGGGTGGGCTTATAAAAAGAAAACTTCAGGAGGCTGATGTGGGCTTATATTTTTATGTCTCCTTTATTGTTTTTGGTTTGTTCTGCTGTTGTTTGGTGCTAAGGATTGAACTCAGGGGAATTCTACCTTGAGATACACCCCTAGACCTTTCTTTTTTTATTCTGAAACAAGGTCACACTGTGTTGCTGAGGCTGGCCTCGAACCCGAGATCCTCCTGTCTCAATCTCCCAAGTACAGGGATTACAGGTGTGCACCACCACGCCTGGCTCCTTGATTGCTTTGGAGTAATGTGAGCCATGGAGTTTTGCTTTCTATTTGGGAGTGGTGTTTAAAAAAATCAGCAGGACAAATAGAAGGCATATAATGAAAACAACATGAAGACCTTCAGATGTCTACTAAATACAACATATGCCGGAGTTTATATATGACCAACCCTCCAGCCATCTTCCCACGTTAGCTATGTCGTCCATTGATTCTTTGGTGAAAGAAAACCATTTTTTAATTTATTTTGTTTTATTTTGCTCAGCACACAGGTTGTGTGCAAACGCACATCTTCAAACACTAGATTCCCATTTGGCTTGGAGGGGGGCTGCAGTATGAGAGTGGCATGGGAGACGGAGGCTGGTGACGGGGGATGGGCATCAGTCCTCTTGTCCCAGGCTCTCTAGTGCCAAGGAGTGGAGGGCAGAGTTGGATGCACCGGTTACATCACCCCCACTTCCTCCCTTGCGTGTCCCCAGCTCTTGCTTTTGTACATTCTCAGATCAGCATGAAGAACTGAATGGCGCCGTCCCTACGCGCTCAGGGGCTCGACTTCAGCACAGGCTCTGCGTTACTTGGATTCTGCACCTGTTGATGGTTGGACTCCTTCCACCTTCCTGGTGGGTCTGGGCTTGGTGAGGACTGTGGAAACCTCTTCTCTTTCACACACTTGAAAAGGGGGAGCAGAGACAGCCAGGGAGCTGCTCATTGCTCGTCAGCGTAAACACACTCACGGGAATCTGTTACCTAGTGGAACACTACCTGTGTGTGTCCAGCCATGGAAAGACAAGCTAACCTATGGGATAAACCAGTCTTTTAGAGAATAAATCATTCTGGCATGTTCTGTCCACCCCTTCAACCACTATTCATGGCATACTTTCTGCACCAGAGACACCAAACCGCTCATCACTGCACACATATGCTTCTTGGAGCCCAGGGTCTCGCCTCCCTAACACTGATTATATGAGTATTGTTAGCAAGGTGTATCTCCTCCAAGAACCTGTCTGCGGTTTGATCGGGAGGCTTCATTTTATCATGGTACTTACCATGTTGTATTGCAAACATCTGCTTAACAATTGATAAGTGTGACATGTGTGTTACTTGAGCCTGGGGGCTGCGTCTTATGAATTCATTTTATATACCTAAGCCAGAACCAGGTGCCTGGAAAAGGTTGTCATCTAGCTAACTGCCTAGACTCCCTCCCTCCTCTGGGATTTTTCTTCCCCCTTTGGTGGTACTGGTCATGGAGTCCAGGGGCATTCTAGGTAAAGCATCAGTCTGCTCCCAGAAGGCAAGGCAAGACTCTGACCACCTGCACTGACCACTGCTGCTCAGGCTGAGAGTCGGACCTCAGTTTCCTGCCATTCCCACCTTCATCCTTGGAAAGCCAGGCTGAAGGGGCCGCTGAGGAAAAGAGGTTTTGTTGCCGTCGTTGTTGGTAGAAAGAGCTGATGCCGATGAATGATGAAACCAGCCAGTGTTTGACTTTTTCTGGAGAGACCGCGCGTTGTTTTTCTTTTGACAAAACTCATAATGATTACAAAATGGGCTGCAAAGCCAAGGCTTCAGCAAAAAATAAAGTGCCGCTGTTTTCTAAGGCTCTCGGACAAAATTGCATGGAGGAGTCAGAGAAAAAGCTTCGCTGGTTCATTTTCTCTACCAGATGTATTTCTAGCAAATACAAACCAATTCCGTGGCTCGCGGAGGTCAGTCTGGCGGCTGCCCCACTTCCCTCGACCCACAGACAGTGCTGAGAAAAACAGAGAGGGATGGATTTGCTACTGGGAGGACGGGATGTCACCATCAGCATGCGGGTTTATAGATGGCACTGGAAACTGGTGGCAGAAGAGACCAAAATGATGTCATTAGCAGACCCAGCCAACCGATTTTTAAGTATCTATCAAAAACATTTTAAGTTATGCCCTCCCAAAATCTGTAAGGCAACTTTTCTCAGAAAAGGCCATCCAAAGGACTCTTCCATGTTTAAAAAAAAATGATGCTAGTTTTCTCACAAAAGGGAGATGCCACTTAAAACTACAATGAGCTGCCATTTCCACCTTTTCAGAATTATAAAGTTTGATCATATCCCGTGGAGGAGGGGAACAGCCTCTTTTATACATTATTCATTGAAGAATACATTGCTATCACCTCTGTGATGAAAAATTTGTCAATACCTACCAGAATTACAAAAGCCCAGAGCTTTGGGGCTAGGAGATGTGTGTCGAGAACTTTATTCTACAGCTCTGCCTGCAGAGAAGCCAAGTGATCATCTGGTCAAGGTTCCCCAGAGGAACAGAACCAAGAGGCTGGGCACATCGAGTTTTGCAGCAGGAGACTTATGATGGGGACTGGCTCGTATGATTATGGAAGCTGAGAAATCCCACAAAATGGAGCTGCCTGCAAGTTGGAGGACCAAGACAGCAGACAGTATAACTGGAGTGGTAGGTAGTGTAAGTTCCAGAGTCTGAAGACTCAAGAACCAGGAGTCCCAATGTCCAAAGGCAGGAGAAGATAAATATCCCAGCTCAAGAAAACAAGGGCCAGGCGTGGTGGCACATGCTTGTAATTCCAGTACTTGGGAGGCTGCGAGACTGGAGGATCCAGGTTTGCAGCCAGCCTCAGCTACTTAGTGAAGCCCTCCACAACTTAGTGAGACCCTGTTTCAAAGTAAAGAATCAAAAATAGGACTAGGACTGGGGGTGTAGTCTGGAGGTAGAATGCCTCTGCATTCAATCCTCTGTATTGCAAAAAAACAAAAAAGAATAGAAAAAACAAGGAATTCACCCTTCCTCCGACAGACCAGAGAATGCCCACCCACACTGGGGAGGACACTCTTCTTTACTCAGTTTACATATTCACTCATGTCTTCTGGAAACTCCTCACAGACACGCCCAGGAATAATGTTCACCAGCTACATGGGCACTTCTTAGTCCAGTCACGTTGGCACATACAATTAATTATCATAACAATAAACAGAGGGTGTTTATTGTAGCATTGTTACTATAAAGACAAGAGAATGAACATGATCTAAATTTACATCAAAAGGGTCTACTGAAATAATTTACGGAGTGTCCATACAGTGGACTATTATGTACCAGTCTAAAAGTATTAAGTT
The DNA here is from genome assembly GCA_004027655.1 of Graphiurus murinus. Taxonomy (NCBI): domain Eukaryota; kingdom Metazoa; phylum Chordata; class Mammalia; order Rodentia; family Gliridae; genus Graphiurus; species Graphiurus murinus. The sequence continues at coordinate 19,047 of PVLC010022064.1, read as the reverse complement.
AGGGGGAAAAAATAAAAGTATTGTGCTTAATTTTATGTAGTGATATGGAAATTTTTCAGTTTATATTACAGTGTTGGGGGAGGAAATTGCAGAAGAAAACATGCAGCACAGTACTACTTATGTAAAAAGTGCGTGTGTGTGTGTGTGTGTGTGTGTGTGTGTGTGTGTGTGTGTGTTTGCAGGCAAATGCAGAGGAAAGGGTATGTTTGCCAGAAGTGTAAACGTATTTCTGGAAGGCAAGAGTTAGTCAAATGAACATGCTCATTGCATGAGCGCTCCCTCTGAGTTCTGAGGTTAGAACATTTCCCTTGGACAATGGCTCTACAATCACATACATTTTTTGGAGCTGGAAAAATCCTTAGAAAATATCAAGCCTACAGGTGTGGTGGCGCATGCTTGTGATCCCAGTACTTGGGAGGCTGGAGGCCAGCCTCAGAAACTTAGTGATACTCTTTTTCAGAATAAAAAAAATATATTTTTTTTAAAAGGGCTGAGGATATAGCTCAGAGGTAGAATGTCCCTGGATTCAATTCCCAGCACCAAAAGAAAAAGAAAATATCAAGCCCAACTCCCTTACTTTACAGATGAGTAAACTGAGACCCAGGTTGCTTAGGGACCTAGGTCTTCCCCAACATGAACCCAAACCAAAAAGGCTCTAGTCTTCTGTTACAATTACTACATTTTCTTAGAAGCTTTCCCACCTACTCCAATCCCAGTCCAACCCAAAGAAAACATCTCCCTGTGCTAAATATAAGTGAAAAGAGGAAATTCACATCACAGAGGTGAGGGCTGCCTGCGAACCCCAGTGTGGCCTTTCTAATCGTGGAGGGTGAGGGCGATGTACCATCAGTTTAATTTCTATTCATTTGTGGTGCTTATTAGAGTGTCTGAAAATATAAGCTGAGTAATTGGAGCATTAGAATTGATTAATTGAAGTAGGCTTTTGGTGTAAATACACCTGGAGAAATTTTTCAAGGTGGGATTGGATTTGCTGCTAAAGGTTTGGAGAAATTCAGACCTCCGAACACAGCAATAAGGATGATGTGGTAATTTTTAAATAGAGCTGCAAGTTTTTAATATTCCCACCATCTGTAGGAGAATCTGTGCCCCCTCCCCTTATAGTGAGTGGTGGGTTTGTGACTACCTCAACTTATAAAGCATGGCAGAAAGAATGTTATGTGACTTCTAAGGCTAGGTCATCAAAAGCCATGCAGTTTCTACCTAGCAGCTGCTTCTTGCTTTTATAAACCATGAGTCAACATAAAGAAGTCTGATCACCTTGAGACCGCCATGTTGAAAGGAAGCTCAAGTTCCTGGGAGAGACCTGGTGTAGGTTCTCCAGTTGGCAGTCCCAGATAAGCTCATCCTTTGCCTCCGACTAGCCCAAATGGTAGACCCGTGAGGGAAGAAGCTTCTAGGTAATTCCAGGTCCTCCTCATTAGCATCCTTACCAGCCTTCCCAGTTGAGATCCCAGACAAGGTAACCACTGCATTTCCTCCCCAAAGTCCCGACTCAGAGGATTGGTAAATGTAATAATATAGCTATTGCTTTAAGTCACTAAGTTTGGGGTGGTTTGTTATAGGTATAAGTGTAGCAATAGGTGACCAGACCAGATGTATCCTATAACAATGACAATGGCCCAAGTCCCAAGCCCTAAGAAAGAGGCACCCCAGACACTCATTTTAACCTCATCCTGAGATGACTGTTCATCTCCTCAAAACTCTTGTTTTGTTTGTTCTTTTCCTCTACCTTGTGATCATTCCTGTTGACCTTTCTGCCTGCCTGTCTAGACAAGGAGATGGTCAGCGAGCCAGTAAGAAACTCGGCATGTGTTTGTTGGGTGGACCACTGCCTCCACTCCATGAGGAGTCTGTCTATCTGTCTGTCTGTCTGTCTTCTGTCTCCCTCTCCCCTCAGGAGAATCCAATCCATCTTGCAAATTTTCTTCAGGTATATTTAGACCAAAATCCTAATTCAATTAATCGATGCTAATGCTCCAATTACTCAGCTTATATTTTCAGACACCCTGGACCCTGGAAGCCTGGGCACACTCTCCATCAGAGCTGGATATAGATAGTTAATGCACAGGATGGGAGCCCCACTGTCCTGCACCACACCATGGATATACAGTGAGTCCCAGTGGAAGGCAGTGTGGTCAGGAACACAGGCTCTGGAGAGAGAGGGACCTGATCCAGGGTCCCAGCTGGCTGCCATCATTGATTACACAATGGTGGCTGAGGAATCCAAAGATTTGGTGTCTCACATCCCCTACCTCACCCTCCATAAACAATGAACAGGCTCTTTTGAGTTTACAGGGTCTCAGTCCTTCCTGTCCAGGTCTAAACCCCTATTGTAGGAGGAAAGGAATAGAATGAACTTTTTTTGTATTGAATGGCCTTAAAATGTCAGGGTTTGGAAATCTGGAGAGATAACTAGGGGGATAAAGAAAGGAGAAATGGAATCTGAGTCTGAGGGGTGGAGAGTGGACCTAGAGGGGCTATAAGATAGACTAGATGGTGGCCCTCGATGGGGCGATGGTATCCCAATAAACATGTGGCCATGGCTCCAGACCCTTGCTTATCACAACTAATGGCTGCTACTTGCATTTGGTAAAGGAAGGCCAGGGATGCAGCCAAACACCCCATGATGCCTAGGGCATAGTCCCTACGATAACAGCAGACTCTCCAAAATGTCAGTAATGTGAACTCAAGAGACCCTACACTAGGGGAAGGTCAGCTGTGGGGTGCCCTGCAAATTCCCAGGAGCAACAGCCAGACCAAAGGACAATCCCAATTCCAAGGCCCACGGACGTTCCCAGGGAAGCCTGTCCACCTCTCGATGGCTCTTCACTCTGCCTGTGCTGCTGGTTGGCTGGTCCCCAGGCCAGGATGCCTCTGGGGCATGAGCAGGCTGCAGGAGAGAGTAATGAAGACAGGAACAGGGACAGGAACCAGGACAGAGCAGGACATGTCAATGCACTCTGAGCTGGGAATGTGGACCTCCCTATTGCAACAGAAAGCAATGGTGTGTAAGAAAAGTCCCCTGGGCACAGTTTGTGGTGAGGGGTAGGGTAAAAGACAGCAGTATCCCCAGATACATCTACTGCTTCCAACAAGAATCAAAGTGGAAGCAGCCCCAACCACCCACTAATGATTGTGATTATTTAGCTGCCTATGAGGTGGTTTAAGAAATGATGGGTGAATTTAAATTTTAATTAAGGCAGAAGCTCTTGGGGGCCTTTGGAGTTCAAGCATGAAAAAGTAAAGTTTACTTCTGGGGAAGCAGAGGGCTCTGAGGGTCCCATCACCTGGAGGATGTGCCTGCCGTACATGTGCACAGTCTACAAGGAAGCCCACGTTTGAGGTCACTGATCAGTACTGGGATCAGGGGTCAGGGCTGGACAATTCAATAAACTTATTCACTTCAGTGTTCCATAAAGTTCTCTAGCTAGAATAGTAACCAAGTTTCCTACCTCTTTCTTGGGTTCCATACCTTTAAAATGTGCTGCTCCTCCCACATCGTTAACAAGACCCAGCTTTAGAATTCCTGGGATCTAGTCTCCTCCCGTAGCTGACTCCCCGGGTGACCTTGAACACTCCGTGAACCGTGCAGGGACTTGGTTTCTCCTTGTGGGACTGATGGCACCGCCCTTGGTTAGCTCATAGGGTCATGAGGAGCCTCCATCTCACGGAAGAAGATACCAACATAAACAAGGCGCCCCCCCGCGGGTCCACCCCGCTCACCTGAATCTCCCTGAGGTCTGGCAACAGCATCCTTCTACTTCTCAAGGTTGCTATGGCAAAGAAAATGCACCCAATCTAAAAAAAAGGGATAGCGTTGGCCAAAAAAGAGGAGACAGCATCCTTTCTCAGGAAACCCAAAGCCCATTAGCTGCCGGAGACAGGATTCAAGTACCAAGTTTACCAAAGATTGTTGGGTGTGTTTTTTTGGTGGTAAACTCCACATAATATTAAATTTACCATCTTCACCTTTTTAAAGTGTACTGTTGTGAGCCAGGTGTGGTGGCACATGCTTGTAATCCCAGTACTTGGGAAGCAAAGACCAGAGGATCCGAGTTCACAGCCAGCCTCAGCTACTTAGTGAGGCCCTCCGCAACTTAGTGAGACCCTATTTCAAACTAAAGAATAAAAAGTAGGGCTGGGGGTGTAGCTCAGAGGTAGAATTCCCCTGGGTTCAATGCCTAGTACCACAAAAATAAAAAGTACACAGTTTAGTGGTATTAAGTATATTCACGTGGTTGTTCAACAGAATTCTACAACATTTTTCGTTTTGCAAAACCAAAGCTCTCTATCCATTAAATATCCCCAGACCCTGGCAACCATCTTTCTGTGTGTTTGTGTGTGTGTGTGTGTGTGTGTGTGTGTGTGTGTGTGTGTGTGTGTGTATGGGGGGTAGAGAGGCTAGGAATTGAACCCTGGGGCATTCTACCTCTGAGCTATACCCCCAGTCCTATTTTTTTTTAATTTTGAAATAGGGGCCTCACTGATTTACTAAGGCTGACCTCAAATCTCCTGTCTTAGCCTCCCAAGTACTAGGATTACAGGCATTACCCCACCCAGCAGCAGCCATCTTTTTATTTTCTGTGTCTGAGACTAGACAGCTTTAGATACTTTATGTTATTGGAGTCATCCAGTGTTTGTCCTTTTGTGACTGGCTTATTTCACTTAGCATGATGTTCTTGAGGTTCATCTTTGTTGTAGAAAGTGTCAGAATTCCCTTTTTCAGGCTGAATAATATTTCATCATATGCATATACCACAATTTCTTTATCCATTCTTCTGTTAGCTTTATATCTTGCCTATTAGGAGTAGTACTGCAGAATACATTGGAGTGCTAATATTTATTTGAGATCTAGCTTTGAATTTTTAAATATATACACCCGAAAGTGGTATAGTTGGATCACATGGTAATTCTACTTTTAATTTTTTGAGGAAACTCCAGACTGATTTCCATAGCAATTGCACCATTTTACATTCTCACCGATAGTGCACAAAGGTTCCAAGTTTTCTGCCCCCTTCCCAACACTTGGTATTTTCTGTTCTTCTGACAATGACCATCCTAGCGAGTATAAGGTCACCACAAACAATTTTGAGAAATTCAATACCCACCTCTGGGTCAGGACAAGGGAGACCACCTGAGTTGGTTTAGAAGAGCTTTCCTATTATTCCCATCTCTAAAGGAATTCAGCAAGTCAGTTGGTATGGAGATCAAATAAGATCATTAATTAATTAATTTTTGGATTACAAATTAGTGCAGCCACCATGGAGATCAGAAAACTAAGAATGGATCCACCACACCATCCAGCTATACCACTCCTGGGTATCTTTCCAGAGGGACTGAAAGCAGAATATTACATACATATCCATATTTATAGCAGCAAAATTCATAATAGCCAAATTATGGAACCATTCTAGGTGTCCATCAACAGATGAATGGATTACAAAATTATGGGATTACACACAGTGGAATTCTACTCAGCAATAAAGAACAAAATTATGTCATTTGTAGGAAAACAGATGAACCTGGAGAACATTGTGTTAAGTGAGATTAGCCAATCACAGAAAGTGAAGGGTCGTATGTTTTCTCTAATATACAGAAGTTAGGGAGTAATTAGGATACAAGAGGGGTTTTAGATAATGAAGGAGAAACCCCAGTGGGGCAAGGGGAGGGTGGCGTGGGGGTGGTAGGAGAATTAATGAAGGAAACACCTCCATTGATGTTGTGTACCTATGTGAGAATACCAATGCCAATCTCAGTATCATGTATGGGGAAGAAGGGGGTGGGGAGGGAGAGCTCACCAAGTGCTCTGTGCATGTATGTCACTATTGCTCAGAACTAAGTTATGATGTGAGATTACAATGCACCAATAAAAGTCTATAAAAATAATTTCTGTTGATGGGGAAGGGCTCTACAACTTCTGGAAAGCCACTTGAGTAATAATGTAATGGACTCGGGGGTCAAACTCTCCTAGAGTCGATGCTCAGAACTGCAACCACAAGATGTGTGTCACATGGTCAGTTTCACCTGTGAGATGCAATAACTACTCCCCCACCCCCCAGCAGGTGGAGGAGAAGACCAAAACAACAAATCACATGCGAGAGCAACCCTGAAGCAATCAGAAGCATGTTCCTTGCTAAGAGATAAATCACTGTGGGCAAGCCACACAAAGCATGGTGTAGCCGTGATGGCATTACAAGGAGAAATGTGAAAACTGAGGAAGTCTTTGAAGCTTCCTGAATCTGCTCTTTCCATGATGTTCTGTTTTCTCTGCTCCAACCATAATATCCATCTCTGCCCTCAGACGTCAGCACTACGGCAACTCAACAGCCTAGTAACTGTGGGATTTTAACAAGTTCTTTATGGGCTTCATTCGGTTTACTCAGCTGGAACAGAAAGGTTTTTTTTTTTTTTTTTTTTTTTTTTTTTTTTTTTTTTTTTTTTTTTTTTTTTTTTTTTTGTAGTGCTGGAGATTGAACCCAGAGGTATTCTACCTCCGAGATTTACACCCAGCCCCTTTTTTTATTTTTTTTATTTCGAAGCAGGGTCTCACTAAGTTGCAGAAGGCCTCACTAAGTGGCTGAGGCTGGCCTCGAACCTGCAATTTTCCTGTCTCAGCCTCCCAAGTACTAGAATTACAGGTGTGCACCACCATGCTCAGCTGAGAAGGATTTCTTTTAATCACTTTTCAGGATGGTTTTACTGTACACAATGCATCTATCTCCCTGCCACGTAATAAGTGTTCAATAAATGATAGCTATTATGTCTGTGTTGCTGTCCTTTCCTAAGAAGCATGGCCTTCCTGAAGGTGAGTGTGTAGCCCAAGGGCAAACCAAAGTGGGAGAAAGAGGAAGAGGAGGGAGAGAACAGGGGAGACGGCTGGGGTTTGTATTCACAAATACTCTTTTCCCAGAAACAAGTCATTTATCAAAGTACTGGCGCCTCGTTTACTGTCAAAATGCAAGTGCTAATTACATTGAAAGAACAATGGGCTACAAGAGCAAAAGAGACAGGGCCTGTTCAATTAATGGGGAAGGCAGCGGGGTCTCTAGCACACGGTATTTTGGACATCGGATTGGAATGGTTTAATTAGCCACTGCTAGGGACTCTGGATTGTCTGTGGTTCTAGAAGCCATTAGTCACCTGTAACTTTTAAACACCTCATTTCGATTCTCCCGTTGAACAGATACTTTCTGAGCGCCCGCTACACATCAAGCTCTGTGCTCAACATTCGAGAAACAACACGGTCTAGTGAGAGACAGATGGCTTGGCCCTTGGTGTGAGTTGGGGTTCTACAGAAAAGTACAGCAAACGGGACATATAAAGATGCACAGACAGGACTTGGGAGGCTGAGACAGGAGGATCGCAGGTTCAAGACCAGCCTTAGCAACTTAGTAAGACTCTCAGCAACCTAGTGAAACCCCGTTTCAAAACCAAAATAAAAATTGGGCTAGGTGGGTAGCTCAGAGATAGAATGTCTGGGGGTCCACAGAAACCCGCAGTGCTAACATCTGAGGGCAGAGAAGACAGACCCCATGGTCGGAGCAGAGAGAGCAAGCAGGGAAAGAGTCTGAATCCAGGGGCTTCGAAGACTGCCTCGGTTTCACATTTCTCCTAGTAATTCAATCACTGCAAGGGTTTCTGTACCTTGGGTTGCGTTACTTGCCGACCTGGTTTATCTCTGTTTGCACTTCAGGCCTCCCAGGAGATGGAGTGTCATCCCTGCCCTATTCTCCTCGGGCTTGGAAGCCACTGGGCCTCTTTTGGCCAATGGAATGTGAGCAGATGTGACAGCCTACGTATCCAAGCAAGAGCTAAAAACGCACTCCTGTAGTTTGGTTCTAACCCCCCTGAGTTTCTGTCACTGGCCAGGACAGTAGCATGGCCCAGAGGATAGTTGCTCCTTGAAAAGACAAGAGTGGCTGGGTATGGTGGCACACACTTGTAATCCCAGTACTTGGGAGGCCGAGTCAGGAGGATCACAGGTTCAAGACCAGCCTCATCATCTTAGCAAGGCAGCAAGTTAGCAAGACCCCGTTTCAAGATAAAAAATAAAATAGAGCTGGATGTATAGCTCAGAGATAGAATGTCCCTGGGTTCAATCCTCAGCACAAGAAATAAAAGAGAAGAGAAAAGGAAAGAAAAGAAGGAGGGAGGGAGAGAAGGAGAGAGGAAGGAAAAAGTCAATTCAAGTCAAGTCAGGAGCAAGTTGCAGATCCAATGCAAAATACAGTAGAAACTCATACCTCTGGATTGAGGGGATGTTTGTTGCTGCAGCAAAAGCTGACTAGAGCACTTCCAAAGTCTCAGTGACCTCCAGCAAGTGACTTACCCAGTCCCCCTGCCACACATACACACACACACACACACACACACACACACTCTGCCTCCTTATTCTCTCATTGGAGAAGTTGAACTACATGACTCCCAACTCCTCCCTAGTTTGAAATTGTTTGGCTTTTAAAGACTGCAATACAGCATTGTTTGAGAGTTCAAGTATATTTTCTTTTTTTTTTCCAAAGATACAGGTTAATTACATAACTTCGATTTGCCAAACACCAGTGTGGCAGTTAACAGAACTAAACTAGGACAAGACCACAGTGCACAGACCTGGGTGGCTGAGTGGCTGCAACAGAACTTCTCTTCTGAAGACCCTGAGATTAAAAGAAAAAAAAAAAAAAATCTATGGAGCACAAACCTGCGGCATTCAGCTGCTTCAGTTATTTATATGCGCATTTCCTGATTCAAATTGCATGCTCAAATCAAATTTCCCTGGTTTATGCCTTCTTCAGCAATTACTTAAAGGCAGTTTACCTCTCTCTGGAGGAACATTGCAGAAAGGCCTATAGACAAAATCTCGTTGACTCAGGGAGAGATAAGGGAACTCTGGGCCTGGCGATGCGGGAGTCCCTTCTTTGTCCACGGAAGTAGCACTTGATGAGCCTCCTGCTTGGTTTTCAGCCTTACCGATAGGAAGGCATTCTCTAAGGAGCCGAGGGAGGCCCTCGGAAATTGAAGGATAGAGGTCACCTCGGGGGTGGGGAGGAAGAGGCCAGCCTCTCTTTGCAGAGAAAAGTGGACCAGCAGCTAAAAGCTGCTCTCACTCCAGTGGGATAGAGAGAGATTAAAGGGGCACAGGGAGACTGTGATCGTTTCTGCACCGTAAACTTTCCAGGTCCTTGAAGATGAGCCCTACTGTAAAACAATGCAACAGGTAAAACCTACCTCCATTGTGCCACTGACTTGCCTGTAATTCCATTTTCCCCATTTAGAGAGATTCCTACATCTTCCACCAAAGAAGCATTGCTTATCATTCACTTATTCATTTGTTTCCCTAGTCACCCAAGATGCATCATTTGTTCATCTGCTTACTCATCCATTCATTTCCCCCATTGTTAATCCTATCCTACATTTCCTTCTTCAACAGGGGCTCACCTCGATGGACCTCATCTTGCTTCGCCTTCCTGACATCTTCTGCTTTTTCTTTATCTGGTGTGCGGGGGGAGGCATTTCTGCACTGTTCCCAGTACAGTGGCGGGATACAGGCGACTTACCACACGTCAGGCCTGGCCTGACCACTCAGGACAATACACCGTCCTGGTCGTGGTGACTAGGTTGAGGTTGAGGTTGGATGATCGTGTGGTCCAAGCCTTGCTCATGGAAACCTCCCTGGAACTTCTTCTGGAATTATCAAGGAAAAAAAGAAGGGAATTTCCAGTAACTTGCCATGAGTAAATAAATCAGGACAGGAATCATTGTTACAGGTAAAATGTCTCCAGTAACTAAAAAGATAGAGGAAAGAAGAACCGGGCCAGTGATGTAAGGGCCTGGACAAGTTGTCTCGATGAATACGTCTCCTCATCTGGAAAACAAAGGCGACAATGATGACCCATTGTGCCTAAGAGCCTGTGAATGTGCCGCACCCTCTCTGGGAAAGGGACGCTCCTGTGGGAGTTGGATTTCCTCCAGCATAGTGAATGTAACTAATATCATCAGCATAGGCTCAATTATTCAGATACCTGCAAGTTGATGACATGAAACTGTTTTGTCAAAACATGATCTGAGTGGTGTGCTCTGAGGCAGGCGTGTGGTCACAGGGGGTGAAGATGCCATTCCTACTGCCCAGTGTCCAGTTCTGGGACACTTTGGTTGTTTGGAAGAGCCAGAATATTTGGAATTGAGACTGTTCCTATAGTCCGCCATTAGTATGTGATGATGGTGGTGGTGGTGGTGGTACTGTGAATTGAACCCAAGGACATTCTACTGCCAAGCTATCCCAGCCCTGTCTTATTCTTTATTTTGAAACAGGGTTTCGCTCAGTTGCTAAAGGTCTTGCTATGTTGTTGCAACTGGCCTCTAACCTGCGATCCTCCTGTCTCAGTCTCCCAAGTACTGGGACTACAGGCATGTGCCACTCTGCCCAGCTTATGGTGATTATTAAATGACGCCTGTGTGCCATCAAGAAAAGATAAGGACCAATCACAGAAAAGGGCAAATCTGGACAAACCACCCGAGATAATGGCAAACTAAAAAAGGAAATAGGCAGAGAGGAGCCAGGGTTAAGAGCCTACAAGAACCTTGTAAGATAAATGAAGTAACTAGGTTGGTAATATCCACCAGAGCGGAGGAAATAAAGGCATAATGGTTGAAATCACAAGCTTTGGAATTAGCTTAAAGTAGTAAGGGTTAAGCGCAAAGATTTTTTAGTATACTTGGGGTTTTGTTTTGTTTTGGTTTTGGTTTTTTAGGTGCTGGGGATTGAACCCAGGGGCATTCTACCTCCAACCTACCCCCGGCCCTATTTTTGATTCTTTATTTTGAAACAGGGTCTCGCTAAGTTGTAGAGAGCTTCACTAAGTAGCTGAGGCTGGCTGTGAACCTGGATCCTCCTGTCTCAACCTCCCAAGAACTGGGATTACAAGCGTGCGCCACCACGCCTGGCTTTTAGTATACTTTTATTGGTGGAATACAATGACACATCACAATGAGATTCAAAGTGATGCGAGTAAGCGTGCCCACAGCACCTGGTGTGTCTCCCTCTGTACCCGCCTCTCCCTCCCCACACCTGTTAGTGAGACTGGGAGTGAAGGTGTCCATCATGTAGCATATGACACAGCCAGAAGAACGAGACTGTGTCATCTGCAGGAGAACAGAGAGAACTAGAGACCATTATGCTCCTTGAGATCAGCCAGCCTCACAAAGTCAAGGGTCCTATGCTTTCCCTCGTAGCTGGGAGCTAGAACCAAAATAGGACACAAAAGGAGACTTTAGTCAAATGAGGAGAGAAAAAAAAGTGAAGGTTTAACTCAACAGGATTTGAGTCCCCTTCCTGCTCCCAACTAGACATGCAATCGTGAGCAGGTCACTGGAACTCTCAGCCCGCATTTTCTTGTCTGGGCTGCGAGGATTGAGAGAGTCCCTACCCACCTCGTGGTGTGTGGAAAGATGAAATTAAATGATCCTTGTAAAGTGCTTAGTATACAGTAAGAGTTCAATAAATTATCACGATGATATATATTGGCCCTGGAGGAGAAAGTGCGGGCCAAGAGGGAGGTCCTGGGGGGAGACGATGGAATTAAAGGAGAAAGGTCAATGGTGTGGTGGTGACGGTGGGAGCTGAGGGCCTGGAGCGATGGATGAAGTGCGGAAAGAAAGAATCAGGGAGAGATGACGCTTACATATAGCCAGAGGCCAGGTGCCCTCGACGCAGATGCAGAAGCGAGACCGTCAGAGACCCACGGAGGAGGAGAGGAAGGGGAAGAGAAGCAGGAGAGAGGGTAACGAAGGGAGAATGGAAGAGAGGGGATGAATCCAGGAGGCGTTAACCATGGAGACACAGATGCAGGGAAGAGTTAAAACACAGGGAGTCCAAGGAGGGCAGTGCAGCTGGGCATAATAGCAAACACCTGTAAACCTAGTACTTGGGAGGTTGAGACAGGAGGATTGTAGGTTCAAGGCCAGCCTGAGCAATGTAGCGAGACTCTAAGCAACCTAGCAAGACCCTGTTTCCAAAAACAAAAACTAATAATAAAAAAAGGGCTGGAGTGCAGCTCAGAGGTGGACTGTCCCTGGGTTCAATCCCCAGCACCACACACACACACACACACACACACACACACACACACGAGAGAGAGAGAGAGAGAGAGAGAGAGAGAGAGAGAGAGAGAGAGAGGGCTCAGAGTTCAAAGGAAACCTCAAAAGGTGAGATAAAAACTCAGACAGGTAGGGGAAGCATAGCTAGAAGTAGAAACAGGAAACAGAAATAACTTAAAAACACAGACTGGGAGAATTTCCAACAATTGCACAGGTCCCCAATTCCAAGACACTCTGGAAACCCGAGCTTTTTTATTAAGTTCAGCACAAATTCATTTGGCAGCAAATCTTGCCCTGCGCTGACACAAGGCTATTTATACCCTCATCCCACTTAGCACGGAGGTTGGCAAATTTCACTGCAGAAATGAGCGGGTGGCGATGTCTGCGGCCGCAGAGCCCGCCTGGGTGGGATGCGGTGGGATGCGGTGGATGCAGGGTTCCTTCACCTGGCTGTCTATCTACTTTCCTCACCACTCCGAGTCCCAAAGCGTGTGGTCCCGAGGGGCTCAGATCAGCCACCGTGGGCTCGTATGAGAAGATGTTGAGACGGTGTATGAAGCTGGCAAAACAAACAAACAAAAATCCTGCCAGTTCTGGGGTGTTTACAACATCCTATATGTTGTGTACCTAATATCTCATTTAATTCTCACTATGACAGGTCCTATTTTCTCCTGTTCATAGTGCAAAAGAAGTAAAGTAATTCACCCCCAGATTACACAAAGCTGACAAGAGGCAGAATTGAGGATTTGAGCCCAGCTGCATGACGTCAGAGGGTGCACACTGAACCAAAAGGTCCTGTTAACTGCAGGAGAAGTCCCCATGAAAGCCTTCCCCAGATGTAATCTTGCGTTGTCTTCATGAGAACTCAATGAAGTCATAGGATTATTCCCAAAAAAAAGTTTAGCTAAGCAACTTGCCCAAAGCCTCACAGTTCCCATTATTCACTCCACCCATCGCAACAACATCCAAAAAGCTTAGGAGAGTCTCATTCAAATGGAGAGACAAAAGAAAGCCAGCAGCACTGCCTTTAGACTGGAATCCTCTCAGTAGTCTCCGTGGCAGGGAACGGTTTGGGAGTGGGGGACACTTTGTTCCCCCATAATCTCCATTTAGGACTCCCCCATCCCGTGACACTGACATTTCTCAGGTCTTTGGAGGAGTACTGTAGAAATGTCCCCTCAGCCCCAAACCTCCTCCCACCTCAACTCCTAAGTCCATCCTTGACGGAAATTCTGGAATTAGAGGACAGAAACACAAAGGCTAAAAAGCATATCACAGTCAGAAGAAACACTGCCCAGGAGGGTGAAATATATAATCAAAGAAAAAAAGGAAATAAACAGATGATGATAAAACACTAAGAATATAACTAGGACTTGATAGGGCTGGGGGTGTAGCTCAGTGGTAGAATATGAGTGAGGCCCTGGGTTGGATTCCCAGTACTGCTGGATGGAAGGAAGGGAGGGAGGGAGGGAAAGGTGGAGGGAGGGAGGGAGGGAAAGGTGGAGGAAAGAAAGAAAGAGCTAGCCAAGCATGGCGGCACACACCTGTAATCCCAGTACTTGGGAAGCTGAGACAAGAGGATCACAGGTTTGATGTCAGCCTCAGCAACTCAGTGAGGCCCTCTGCAACTTAGGAAGACCTTGTTTCCAAATAAAAAATAAAATAGGGCTGGGGGGGTAGCTAAGAGGTAGAATGCCCCTGGGTTCCATCCCTAGTACCACAGACGCGTGCGCGTGCGCGCACACACACACACCTCTCTGATTTCTGTGAATTTGATCAAATGCTGTTCCTTACAAATGATTCTCAGCTATACTATGTACCTACCTGTGTGCACACGCGTGTGAACACACTCATGTAACACACCTAAGGAAACAGTCAACTCTATGCTGTGTTCAGACGTCTAATCAGGCGATGGGGGGAACGGTTTGAACATGTTTTTTAGCATGTTTTTCTGTCTGTCTGAATACTAGCACGCACACTGACTTCATGCGCTAAAAATAGCAACATCTACTTCCTTCTCGACATGTTTGCCAAGACAAAATATTTTGTCTGCAAAGATATGCTAGTTCCAGTGTTTTGAAGGCTGCTTTTGGTTTCAGCAGCTTGGCAGAGTGTCTTTGGGAATCACTCAGCATAGGAAAGTTGAAGCTGAGAAACAAACAGGCCCCAGTGGCATTCATTTAAAACAATGGAAATTCTTTTTTTTTTTTTTTTAAGTGCAAGGGATTGAACCCAGGGGCATTATATCTCTAAGATAAACCCAGCCCTTTCTTTTTTAATTTTTAAAAAAAATTTTTTTTTTTGAAATTGGGTCTCACTAGGTTGCAGAGGATCTCACTGAATTCTGAGGCTGGCCTCGAACCTGCAGACCTCTTGTCTCAGCCTCCCAAGTAATAGGATTACAGGCGTGCGCCACAGTGCCCAGCTGGAAGTGCATTTCTTGTTCAAAGTCCATCCCGTGGCTTGGTAGAGCTGATTTTAATTAACTTAGGGCAGACTGGCCGAGCAGCCAGCAGCTCAGATGTCACCAGTCGTGATGCCAGTGAAGGGGAACAGACCACTGGCTGGTCATAGAATAAATGCACCACGCTGCAAGTGACAGATGTCACTCCTGCCACCATGTCCTTGGTGAGAGCCACTTAGCAGGCCCCACTCAACTGCAAGAGGGCGGGGAAAGCGCTGGAGCCATGGGTGCAGTAGAGGGAAGAGCCAGAAATCAGTGCTGATCTGCAGACTATTACCTTACAGACAGAGGTGACCGGTGTCGTGGTGCCCAAGCCTGGGAGTGAGCAGGGAAGCCATTCAAAAGTGTGGCCTGAGAAGTTCTTCCTGAAGGGTTAGGGGTGAGGGCAAGGTAAAGGAAGAAACACCCAGGGAAGAAGAAAACTGAAATTTATCTAGTAAACTCAGGACTTGGGAGGCCAAGACAGGAGGCCTGAGGATCGCAGGTTCAAGGCCAGGCTCCACAAATCTTGTTTCAAAAAAAAAAAAATTAAGCTAAATTAAATTAAAAAGGACTGGGGTATAGCTTGGAGTAAAATGCTCCTGGATTTAATCCCCAGTACCTCCCTACCAAAAAAAATTATCTAGAGGTAATCTTATCAATAACTGGATTTTTTTTTCACATTACCATGAACAGGGATGGACTTAGAAATAAAGATTTATTTCATGTCTAATTCCTAAGTCCAGACTCAGACGTGAAAGAAACATGACTTTGTCTGTTTTATAGTCATAAGTTGAGATTAGGTAGACAAGTCCCCTCTGACTCTGGCCCCTCTCACTGTGACCTGGCAGGAAGTTCCACTAGCTTCCTGTCACGGTAGGTGTCAGAGTGTCTACGCAAACCTCGTCCCCTGGGGCACCACCAGGGCACACTCAGCCTCGGTCCACTGGTGCCTTCACCCAGGGGCTTACAGACTCTGCTTGGGGCTGGGAATCCCTGGCAAGCCTAGGGTGCCCGGTCTCCCTGGGACCCCACCAGCCTTCCCTGGAGCACCCTGGAGAGCAGGGAACAGTTCCCACCGCTCTCTCCCCACAGTTCCTCTCCCACCCAAATCCAAGAAATCACGTGCTCCACCTCC
This sequence comes from Graphiurus murinus, assembly GCA_004027655.1. Taxonomy (NCBI): domain Eukaryota; kingdom Metazoa; phylum Chordata; class Mammalia; order Rodentia; family Gliridae; genus Graphiurus; species Graphiurus murinus. The sequence goes on along the minus strand of PVLC010022064.1, from coordinate 3,355 downwards.
CAGCTCCCCCACTGGCCCTCCCCGCTCCGGGATGCCCAGCCTCCCGCAGAAGCCTGTCACCTCTGCATGGCTCCTGCTTACGCTGATAAGAGTCCTGCCTGGCCGTTGAGGGAGGACGCCACAAGCAGAGCCGGAGGAAAGCATTTCAGGACAAGGAAGCAGAAGGACAGAGACCCCGAGGGGTGTGGAGAGGCCAGGGGGCCTTACCTGGAGGGAGTGGAGGAGGGTCTGGTAGAAGATGAGAGTAAACCAACGACCAGGTCCAGTAAGATCATACCAGTGATGACGGCCATGTGTAGAGCGTATACTCACAAGGCACTGAGACAGTCCTAACTCCTAACCGCTCAGAGGAGGACACTCAGAGTCACAGGCAAGACCAGCTGCCTGGGCAAGAGGCAAACTCAGGGCTCACACAGGCAGACGCCCCCAGAACTGAGTACTCGAACCTGCACCATGCTGCCCATCAAGGCAGAGAGCTGTGAAAAAGGTCCAGGTGTCTGATTTATTTATCAAGTGTTCACCATATGCCCGGGTACCATGACAGATGCGGCTGATGAACCAGCAAAGAAGGCAGACAAGCCTGCTCCTCACATAAGCTCCCTCGGAGCCTGCCCTCCTCTCAGAACTTTTGGAAAAGGAACCTAGCTGGGCGAGTTAATAGCAATCCTATGTAGACAGGATTCTTGCGTGAGGCCGCTACCTCACTGGATACTTTGGGCTCAGCTCCAGCCAGGTGGAGAGTGCACCATCAAGAGGAGGCAACAAGGGGAGTGGTGGGTGTAGAGGCTGTTTGAGACGCCAGCCCGGAGAAACCACAGTATTAAAACTCAGGCTTAGTTATTCCGCTTAGATTCCCCAAGGAGCTATTTGACAGGCACTCGGAGACAAGCGTTCAATTTGAGGGGGAAAAACACAGACAAAGAAACACATAGTTACACGGAATTGGAACGGCCAACCCTGCAATTAGATCCGAGTTCCTTTACATCCAACACAAGGCTCTGTTAGCACCATTTACACAAGAGGCAATCCGGCCGAGCTCGAGCTTTGGGGACCATCTGCTCGCTTTGTGTGAAGTACTGTGATTTCATACAAGTAAAAAGTATAAACAGAAAGGTTCCATTAGCAAAGGAAACCAACAAGCCAAAGAAACTTCCGTCTGATTCCCTGATTTATCAGACATCAGTCAACCAACGAGCCCCCGGATGGTGAGTAGATGTTTAGAAATCGCAGCCCCCGCCATCAGCTCCCGAAAGGACCGTTTTGCTGGACAGTAGGATTGACTGGCTCCTGTTTCTGGCTAGAGAGAGTCCTCTTGTTACTTTCTGGCCAGTGGGATTGGGTTTGGTTTGATCAGCTAAGACCCCAAACAGTTTATGTGGCTCACAGTTCCCCGGCTAAACTGGAATTCTTCCCCGCCATCTGTTGCTGCTTGATTATTATTGTCCATGATGTCATCATTTTAGCTGCTGTTGATTTGGCAAGAACAGACTCTGTCCCCTCCACCGCCTGTGGCTTAGGCGACATCGCCGGGAGCCGGGCATGGAGAGCTTGTTGATGGGATATTATTGAGTATGAATCACCAAATCTGCTTTTCTGCCTCGTGGCGCATCCTCTCCCTGTGTCCCTCTCTTTCTAAGAGTAACACGGGGTCTTCCGAGCCTTGAGCCCGTGGGAGAAACATCCAGTGGTCCAATGATCCTTTAGGTATAAGTTCTCACGAGCTTTCAAACATGAGATGCTAGACTGGTGTTTGTCTCCATGGTTCAGACCGTGGCAGGAAGAGAGAAACGAGGTTCAGCTGAGAGGTTCTAGACACAAGAAGACCTGCTTGGAGAGCCTGATGACCAAGCTAAAACACCAGGCTGCGAGGGCAGAGGGCATCCCTCCATTGCTGCACTGTCTGTGAAAGGACCAGCGGTGCCCGTGCATCAGCAGAGTGCCAGGGACTCAGAGTCCTTCTGGAAGGCCGCAGGAGCCATCCAGCCATCAAATTTGCAGACAGCACGCTTCAAAATAAAAGTGTTGGATGAATAAACCTGCGTGGAATGGTCTGTAGCCTGCAAGACACTCTGCAGGACTCCTGGAAACACAGGGGGCCTCGAGGAAGGAGGCAGAAGTGTGAGCCTGTATCCTCTGGACACACATCTACAAGTGGCTTCATTTTTTTTTATTTTGTTTGGTCTTGGTTTTGATGCTGGGGATTCAACCCAGGGGCATTCTAGCTCTGAGCTATACCCCATCAGCTAGCTAGATAGCTAGTTTGTTTGTTTGTTTAATAAGGGTCTCACTAAGTTGCCCAGAGTCTCACTAGGTTGCCTCTAACCCGCGATCCTCCTGTCTCAGCCTCCCAAGTACTGGGATTACAAGCGTGTGCCATCATGCCCGGCTGGCTTCATTTCAACCCACCAGCTGGTGAGGCCTGGGCTGTTTGGCTTATCTAACACGATTTGGGTTACTCACAGTGACTAATAAAATGTTGGTTAAAAAGCAGAGAGTTCCAGAAATAAATCCAGAAAAGAAAACAAGTTGCACCAGGTCACCGTGCTGCCAAGAACTAACTCTACACTGTGCCTTGGGTTACCATCACCCTCTATCTCTATTTTAATTACAACGAGAATTATCTCACGTCCAGGAAGGATTGTGAGAAAATCAATCAAGCACATTTGCCAGCTCCGTGCTGAAAAGCAGTCTGCTCTAAGAATAGACCCTTTGGCTGAATCTTGGGAGGAAAAAGTGGGAGAGTTTTCCTCCCAAACCTCACGCCAGCCTGCCAGGGCCAGGAAAAGCAGACTCTGAATCATCGACCTGCTCTTAGCGCGCACCAGCTATTCCCAGCCAGGACCCCCTGGAGCCTGGGTTTAACAGAGAAAATCTTGTGGTGGGTACCGTGGTCTGGGTCACACTTAGATCCCTCTAAATACCAACACTGTCCTGGCGGAGGCGCAGGACTGTCTTTTAGAAGAACAACGGGGAATGGCAGGAATCTGCATCGCTCTCGACAACCTGAATTCGAGGTACAAAGGTTCAACATTAATGAAACTAAATTCCTCAGGATGAGAAAATCAGCCAACGGGTAGGTGGAAACAGAAGTTCTCACCATGCTGGAAGCCTTAAATTAGGGTTGGGAGGCTGACGTTGGCAAGCCAGCCAAGACGCCATTCCAGGAGGCAGAATTTGGAAATCTATTAAGAGGAAGGAAAGGACGGAGCCTGGCACGTCTTCCCGCAGCAGGGAGACAGGAGGGCTGGAGGGACGGGGCTATTTTGGTACCACGGAATATATACACGGCTCCATCTCCAATGCAGGAAAATCGCTAGGGAGGAAAGAGAGACCCTGACTTAGTAGACCCCAAATA
>PVLC010022063.1:8578-27296 GCA_004027655.1 Graphiurus murinus | reverse complement strand
AGCCGAGCATGGTGGCGCACGCTTGTAATCCCAGCATTTGGGAGGCTGAGACCTGAGGATCCGGGTTCACTGCCAGCCTCAGCTACCTAGTGAGGCACTCCGCAACTTAGTGAGACCCGGTTTCAAAATAAAGAATAAAAAAAGTAGGGCTGGGGGTGTAGCTCGGAGGTAGAATGCCCCTGAGTTCAATCCCCAGAACTGCAAAAACCCCAAAACAAAACAGAAATGAAGACAGGCTTATCTTAATAAATAAAACAAATGTCCACAAAATATTATTTTGCAGTGCTAGGGATTGAATCCAGGGCCTTGCACATGCTATCTAAGTGCTCTACCTCTGAGCTACATCGCCATTATTTTTTAATCCAGCTTCCCTGAATTTTATGTATTAAGTGTCCAAAAAAGAGCTTGCATATAGGGAATCATTTTGGAAAGAACTTAAATTACCAAACAGGTTTTTCTAGCACAGAATTATTTTGGCTTATCCCTAAACAATTAAGCATCCTTTCAAGGCCTGGCCTATAATATATGCATGCTTCCTCTTCTCACAGAGCTGAAATTCAATAATCTTTGGGTTATATAAACTGCTTGGCTCTTAGCCATTTATCAGGAAAGCTTCCAATTGGCTGGTTTAGAAAAAAGGCAAAGCAAAACGTTAAACACAAATCTCAGTAACTTTAAAATGTAGAAAACTAAATCATCTACCTCAATATTAAGAGCCTGCATATTAAGATAGTAAATGAAGACAGGGAAGACGTTCTGTAATACATTTGCAGAGACAAGTAACAGCAGGCTTGCCCTGATAACTAATATCTCCTACCATATGTCAAACGTTTATTAACCTAAAAACATTTGTCTCACACAGTACATTGCAAAACAGGTATATTTTCCCTATACTGATCAGTTCTTTGCACAAGCTTTACTTTATAGAAATATACATTTTTTTACATAAAGATAACAGATTTTGGTACAGTGAAATCAAGTTCTAACATCCATATATACATGATGTCCATAGTTTCTTTGCAAAGGTGCTGAAAATGGGACTGCAAAACATTCTAAATTCTCATCCCATGAGGTGTTTTTTTTTTCGTTTGTCTTAAATTTTTTCCAACTTGATTATTACGAAGGATCTGACCTCTTTTCTGATCTCCTGCGAGCACAAATCAAGCTGGGAGAAGTTTCTGGAGCACCACCCTCTGTGCATATGTGGGACAAGTAATTTAGTTCAGATGAAACAGAATTACGTGGAGTTCTCGGCAGGTGGGTTGAAAAACTACAGCGGGTAGGGCTTACCACTAATCGGTCACCACGTCATCCCAAACTCTTCACCCAACACCTTACCCAGTGGGAGCCCCCCAAACACTTACCAGAGCCGCAGACGACAAAAATGAAGAGAGCCAATAACCAGGGTCCTACCGACGCCTTCTCTTCGGGGGCATTTCTCTGCAAAAGGGAAAATCCAGTTTCAGATTCAGATGCAGAGCAACCACTCGGACCCAGGAATTCCCGGGCCTGCACCCGTGCCAGGTCGCTCGGCCCTTCACCTCACAAATCTCTCCGCCGGTCCTGAGCCCTCCAGCCCCGGCACTCCACAGCAGTGGGAGCGCAGGCTCGACCCGGTCGGGGAGAACTCGGCGCGGGCCCGGGGCGCGGCAGCGGAACGGAGAGGGGCGCCCGCTCTCGCCTTACCGAGGTCTTGGCGACGTTGCCGCGCTGTGTGATGTTCTTGCTGTGCTTCTCGTTGGCCATACGGATCCGCTGCTTGGCAACCATCTTTGCGGCGCCGCCCCCGCCCGGCCGCCCCTCGGACTAGCCCGCTCGCCTCCTCGGCCGCTGAGGCTCGACTCCCGGTGTCTGCGCCGCCGCAGGAGGAGGCTCTCGGGCCGGGCGCTGGCTCCGGCCACTGGGCCTGGGCGCGATGGGCGCGGGGCTGGATGCTAGCGGGGCGCGGGAGGACGGAAGCGGGCCGCCGGACCTTCTCGCGCCGCTGCTCAGGCCGCTGGCGGGAGCGTGGAGCTAAAGAGGAAGGAAACGCAGCAACCGGACGGTGCAGCCCGCCGCCTCGAACTACTTCGGGTTCGGCTGCCAACGTCAGCACTGGACCGGCTCCGCCCCGCGGAAGTGCGGACTCCGCCCGCTGGAGAGGGAGGGCGAGGATCGGAGCGCCCGCCCTAGCTCGGCCCTCCACACGATCAGGGGAGCTGAGCATTCGAAGCGCGCGTGCGCGCTCCGCGGCCGGAAGTGAATCGGCCCCGAGGCTGGTGGTCCCGGAAGTACTAACTCGTAGTCTCCACGCCTGGATAGACGTGTAGGGGCTGGGTTCGGCCCCTGGTGAACTCTGACCCGAGAGCGTGGGTTTCTTTTTCCGGGACAAGATGGCGCCGTCCACGCCGCTTTTGACAGGTGGGTTCCAACGAGCTGGTGACTGTGTTTCTTTAGAGTAGTATCTTTTTGTCTTTGCCCAGGAGAACTCCCCGACGAGCTTTGGAGTTCCACTCGTTGCTTCTTGTGCCTTGAGGAAGGGCCAGACTGTCTTCTGGTTTTCTTGATATCTAGCGTGGCAATCGGAAGTAAGGCCACGTTCACTGGTAATCCCCCTCCCCTTTAGCCAGCAAACGTTCTTCCCCGCCTCTTCATCTTCTACAAGGAATAGAAAGTGGAGAGGGACAAAAAGTTCTAGTCTGATATGTACTCCTTGGCTGCAGTACGTGCATTGCATGAACCCATGTTAAGTCATTTGGCTCCACATTATGGGAAAAAATAAGCTTATGACTACACATATTAGCTACACCTGGCAAATTAGGTAATTGCAAATTCTATGATCTCTGCCTTTGATGAGATCTGTAGGGAGAGCGAAACTGATAGCGTCGGTTTCAAAAGATGTGGTTTGGTAGTAAGTGAACGTCATAGGAATATTCTAACATTTCATATTGAAATAGTTGTGAGCATTTTAGAAGAACATTGTTAGACTCTTGGATTTTGAGACTGAAGTAAAGTTTGTAGTGTTGAAGATTAACTTAGTTTTTGACTATGCTGGGGTAGACGCTGAAGTAGGATGAGTATCAAGTAAGGAGAGGGGAGTTGGAAATGAATGATTAAATCATGATAACTACATAGAAGGAAAACAGTCACACGAGAAAGGTTGTCTACTTTTGAGAAGGGGGTTATCTCCCCGAGACTTGAACTTTAAAAAGCTTTTGCATTTACTGTCATTCTACATTGACTTATTGCCTAGTCTTGTTCAATTCAACTGTCACAGTTCCTTCACCAAACATTTATGAAATGTTGAATATAACCTGCAGTAAACTATGCTGAGACTATTTAAATGGCATGATTACACAATAAAATGATTTTCCTATAGCTCCACAAAGCTCACTTTGTTATTTACAATTCTTGAATATGGAATGATTATTTGAACTCTAATAAAAATTTGTACATTTAAGAATCTGTGTAAGAAGTGGTTTCTCATTTCTTACAGTGCAAATTCGAATTCTATTTAGCATAGCATATGGACCCCTTTATAATCTTGGAATAGCCCTTGGCATTATTCCTTGCCATTCCATCGGGTTTTGTATACCATCAATACTGAAGTGCTTATAAATCCCTTTAAGTAATCTATTCTTCAGCTTAGAACTACTAAGCTACTCCTTAGAACCACTATCCTATTCCTTTCATTGATTTGGCAAACCTCTTTTCATCTGTTAAAATTAATTTCAGACTTCATTGCTCTGTGAAACTTTTTCTCTTTCCAGTAGTCACTCCCTGGGTTATTTTTGCACCTCATATATACTTAATTTTTTTTTTTTTTTTCACTTACCACATAGCATAAATAACTAGTTGTTCAGACGTTTTTCTCCCCTGTCAGACTGTGAGCTTCTTGATGTCAGGGCAGGGTATTGTCCATCCCTGTCTCTTTCAGTACCTAGTCCAGAACTTAGTAAGCAGTAAGCACTTGAAATGTTTAATGGAGGAATAAATTAAGGAAGGATAATTCCTTTATTTCTAGTCAAGTTAGGCAAGACTGACAATTTTCTTATAGTGCTTAAAATCAAGGACTTTTAAGAACTTAAAGGCTATCTGTTCAGTCTATCATATTAGAGGCCTCAAGATTCTTCATCAGATTCTTCACTAGATTCTTCATCAGATTCACACTACAGATTGTCAGGGTCAGGATTATATGCATATCATTCTACTCTGTCGTCCATCTTTCTCTCTTTCTTTCCCTCCCTCCCTTCCCTCCCTCCCATGTTTCTCTCTCTCTCTCTTTCTCTCTTTTCTTTCTTTCATGCTAAGGATTGAACCCAGGAGCATTCTACCTCTGAGGTACACTCCTAGACCTATTTTATTTTGAAACCGGGTCTCACTGATTTGAAAAGGGCCTCACAAGGTTCCTGAATCTGGCTGTGACTCTGATCCTCCTGTCTCAGCCTTCCAAGTACTGGGATTACCAATGTGCTTCATCATGCCCAGCTCCATGATCCATTTTTTGTCACTAACACACACTGCTTAATCTTTTAAGCATTCTTACTCTAGGTTTTTCATTTAAATATATATATATATATATATTTTTTTTTTTTTTTTTTAGTTAAATAGGGGTTGAACCCAGGGCATTCTACCTCTGGGCTGTACCCTCAGCCCTATTTTTTATTCTTTATTTTGAAACAAGGTCTCACTAAATTGTGGAGGGCCTCACTAAGTAGCTGAGGCTGGCTGCAAACCTTCCATCCTCCTGTCTCAGCCTCTCAAGTACCTGGATTACAATCATGCGCCACCACGCCTGGCAATAATTTTTTTTTTTTAATTTCCAAAATCTTTTGTTAAACTTAGACTCTTAGGATTTTAAAGCCATGAATAATTTTGAGATTGTTCAGTAAATTTTTATTAGTCACATTCTTAATTCAAAGTGACAAAAAGCCAAAGCAGATGAAAAAAGGGAATTATATTTTAACTCATGTAACCTATTAGCTTTAGTACTACTAGATTCAGTTAATCACATGACTCTACAAATCTGTTCTTTCTCACCCCTAGGCCCTTGCTTCCTTCTTGATTAAATTCATTCTCAAGCTGACATTCAACCAGCTCAGTAACTCCAAAGGAAAAACATCTTTGCCAGTAGTCTCAGCAAGTCTCAAGTCTGCTGTCTTTGGCTTGGATTGGCTCTTGCTTATCTTTGTATCAGTCAACTTTTAATCAGAAAGTTAGGACCAAATTATATTCTCACCTATATTAATGTGGCTTATAGAAGAGAGGCTTGATGCTAGGTATAATAATGTCCATTACATGAAATTATTACTGTCTAATCAGCTTACCTAGTTGAGGTCATTGAGATAATTTACTCAAAATTGAGTCATTTTCCTAAATTGATAGGTAGGTCAGCAAATAAAGGGTTGAGAAAACTATGTTTCAAAGATCATTGTATCTCTGACATAGGCCCTTTGCTTATTGATGCCAAGTGTTTTTTTTTTTTTTTTTTTTTTTTTAATTCAGGCCTAGAGCAATAAATGGTATATGAGTTTGTTTTTTTTTAAAGCCTAGTAAGTTTTAAAAAGGTATTATGTAGAAACAATATTTGATGTAAATACTGTTTTAAAACAGTTACTGTGTAGAACTCTGACATTTACTGTTTTTGTTTTGCGGTACTGGGGATTGAACCCAGGAGCATTTTACCTCCGAGCTATACCCCCAGTTCTATTTTTTAATCTTTATTTTTGAAACAGGGTCTCACTAAGTTCCAGAGAGCCTCACTAAGTAGCTAAGGCTGGCCGTGAACCTGGATCCTCTGGTCTCAGCCTCCCAAGTACTGGGATTACAAATGTGTGCCACCACACCTGGCTGGCATTTACCATTTTAATGAAGAATTTTTTTCATTCTACATTTGCTCTAGCATGTATTGCTTATCTTCTTTTATTAAAGGAATAAATCATCAAAAACAAGGGATCACACCAGGTGTGAATGCACTCTTACACTAAGTTCATGTTATATTCATTGTTTCATATTCAGACACTTCTAACTATGATTCCTTATTAGAAAGTTAAATGTAGAAAAAAATCCTTGGGAGGTACTGAAAAATATGTCTTGAGTCCATATTTAGTCTTGCTTTTTTTTTTTTTTTTTTGCATTTTCATTGTTACTACCACAATACATCCTATTACTTTTCTTTTTTTTTTCAGCAGGGATTTTTATACGTTTCTTGAGTACAACAGGGTTACATAGACATTTATGACATATCAATCATTGTCAGAACACAAACAGCACCACTTCTTCGTTTTCCACTTATAGCCCACATTCTTAACATAGCTTGGTCAAGCAAACTTTCTAGAGTCATAAAACCATACTCCTTTAGGGTCATATATTTACTTTCTAAGAAGTGGGAGGGTCTTTCATCTACGCATCCTAGGTGCAATCTCCAGACTTTGAGATGCCAATGTAGCCATAGCAGAAGAGTTAGTATAATTATTCTTATATGCAGATAGCAACTGCCAGCGGGGAGAGAGCCCATTTGGGCTCCCACAATTTGCCCCATTTTTATTTTAAAATGCAGGAAGGACTGTGCCTGTCTTAGGTCGTTTCCTACCTGGTGCTTAATCTTACCCGTCATGGGGTCTCGATGAGTCATTCAACGAGCCCTGTCTTAGGTTGATATTGCCCTGAGAAAATTGAACTCGTCATTGAATACCAGGCCCTGTGCGAGGCAGTGCTTGCATTTTTATTCCATGTAAATCTGCTCGCATACTAACATAGGCATGGATCACAAGGCATACAACGAGTGGTAGAATGCATAAGCCTAGAATGACTATTGCTGCTAATCCAATAACCCCTCCCAGCAAGGAGGTAAACGAGGGCCAGGTAGGCACTAAGGACTGAAGCCGATCTACAAATGTCTTAGCTGTTTCTGCCACTTTAATAGAGATGGACTCCCAGTTATGTAGATCAAAAATCTCCTGGTGTAACTTTAAAAAATCCTTTTTTAAATTTTTTCATCTTTCCCTTATTTGGTGCATTGTAATCACACATCTTTGTTAGGTACAAGCTAGTATAGGTAAAGACATCCATGCCCACATTTCTCATTTAACCCTTCCCCAATTTCTGCCCCACTCCCTCCTTCTCCCTCCTTCTCAAGGTCAGTTTAGTGATTGACTTCGATGTGTTCCTGAAAGTACATCATGCTCATTAGGGTGTCCCCCCTCTCCCCATCACCTTCCATTAGTCAAATTCTTTTTTTTGCAGTATTGGGGGTTGAAATCGGGGGCATTCTACCTCCAGGCTATACCCCCAGCCCTATTTTTTATTCTTTATTTTGAAACCGGGTCTCACTAAGTTGCGGAGTGCCTCACTAGGTAGCTGAGGCTGGCCAAGAACCTGGATCCTCCAGTCCCAACCTCCCGAATGCTGGGATTACAAGCGTGCACCACCACGCCCGGCCATTAAGTCAAATTCTTTGTTCACCTAAGGATTCTCCTTCATCTGGAGTCCCTCTTATGTTCCTTTTTCTCCCTAGCTTCCACATTTTAGGGAGAGCATTCAATTTTTAACTTTTTGTGACTGACTAATCTCACTTAACATAATGTTTTCCAGTTCCATCCATTTCCTTGCATATAACATGATTTTGTTCTTCTTTATGGCTGAGTAAAATTCCATTGTGGACATATCCCATAGTTTTGTAATCCATCCATCTGTTGATGGACATCTTGACTGGTTCCATAGTTTGGCAATTGTAAACTGTGCAGCTATAGACATAGATACACATGTGTTGGTCTAATAGTTTGGTTTCCATTCTTTTGGGTAGATACCCAGAAGAGGTATTGCTGGATCATACGGTAGGATCATTCCCATTCATCTGAGGATCCTCCATATTGTTTTCCAAAGTGGTTGCACTAATTTGCAATCCCACCAACAATGTATTAGGGTTCCCACTTCTCCATACCCTTGCCAGCATTTGCTGTTGTTTGTGTTCTTGATAGTTGCCATTCTGATTGGAGTTAGGTGGTCTTGGTTTTATTAGCTTGTAAAATAGTTTATATTCTGATGTAGCTTGATTTTGTGTTTTTCCTAGTAAACTTTATATACTCATTTATTCAAATTTGTACAAGATAATTATTTAATACAGTTAAGCATCTTAGAAGTCACAATTTCTTGGAGCGCTTTCTCCTAGTTAGGTTGTAATATAGGAAGATATGAAATAAAATGGTTGTTTTAAATAGCGGTTTATATATATGAACAAAGCTGTAATGATCCAATGTGATTTTTATCTTGAATTCTCTTGCGAAGCATGTACAAAGGATGTCATCTAATTTAATGAGAGACCAACAATATCATCAGCCTTCATAGTAGCTTTGGCATATACTTTTGGCTCATAGAATATTACAGAAATCTTAGTCAAGCATGGTGGTGTGTGCCTGTAATCCCAGCACTTAGGAGGCTGAGACAGGAGAATCTTAGGTTGGAAGACAGCCTCAGCAGTGTAGCAGGACTCTCAGCAACCTAGTGAGACCCTGTTTTAGAACAAATAATAATAATTGTCAAAAAGGGCTGGGTTTATAGCTCAGAAGTATAATGTCCACGAGTTCAATCTCTAGTTCCACCAAAAGCAAACAACAACAAAAAACCCCTTACTCTATATTTAATTATAACCACTTTTGTCCAGTATTCCTGAGCAAAACCATTTTGGGGAAATATTCAAAAAATTAAGCTTTCAGTTGGTTTAATTTCTTGCTATATTGTGAACAAATAATGTGACTTTTATAATTTTATTTTTATGTAAGCTGGGCATGATGGTGCACGCTTGTAACCAGTACTTTGGAGGCTGAGACAGGAGTATCGCAGGTTTACGGCCAGCCTCAGCTACTTAGTGAGACCCTCTGCAACTTTGCAAAATAAAGAAAAATTAGTGCTGAGGGTATAGCTCAGAGGTAGAATTCCTCTGAGTTCTATCCCCTGTACCCCACCCCCCCACACACACAGACAAAATTATTTTTATGTAATTTAGGACTCACAGAAGTTGCAAAAATAGTAAAGAGAGTACCATGTACTTTTCACCCTACTTTCCCTAATGATAATGTATATAATCATAGTATGTTACAAAACCAGGAAATTGACACTGGTACTATAATATTTATTAAACTACACTCCTTATTCAGAATGTGTGTATGCCTGGGTATAGTACTAAGAAATTTATTACATATTCACACAACCACTACTATCAGAGTATAGAACTGCTCCATCGCCACCAAGAAACTCTTGTGCTACCCTTTCAGTATGATCCTTCATCCAACTGTAATCCTTGACAATCACTGTGTCCTGTGTTTTTTATTTCTCTCACTACTCCTTTGGGGTTTTCTACCTGTCTTATTTTGAGATACATGTTTGAAATATAAACTTTAGGAAAGGAAAATACTGGTTCCCCTAAATTACCCTGAGTGTTCCCACTACTGCACCCAGACAGGCTACCTTTATTAATTCTGCGCTGTAGCTACCATTTTAGTAATGGACAAAAATCTTTGAATTTTCAAATAAACATTGCATAATAACAAAATCAACAAATATGGAAAACTAAGGCTACCAGTTCAAAGTATTACTAGAACACAGGAAGCTGGGGAGACACTTTTTTCTTTTTCTTCTTTGCCAATCAGTTTAGGCATATGTAGTAGAACATGATGTGATTTCATTGGCATTTTCTAATTACACTGTGGCTTTCTAATTATACTGGGATTGCTCTGACAATGTGCTGTTTTGCTATTATAGACCTGCATATCAATTCTGAAAGAGCTTTTCATGTGTTAGATTCTACTATAGCTTGTGAGGGCCCTCATTATGCTGATGAAATTTAATATAGGAATAATCATAAACTCCCTAATTTGAGAAATTTCATTTTTGGTTAATCCCCCAATATTTGTTAAAACTTTATATTAGTAAGAATGGCCCGTTCTCTTCAAAGTCCTAATGTATCATATGAAATATTGCAGCAGATGACTGATTTGGTAATGAAAAGTAGCACTGCTTTGCCTATGTGGTAAGAGAACTTAACATAGCAAGGCCCTAGGTTCAATACCCAGCATGCCCCCCCCCCCAAAAAAAAACAACTTCATAATTTTAAATCTAGGGGAACATTTGCTGGCAGGAGATGTTTTTATAATTTTCATTAGCGATTGTTAGAATGGATATCTTTAGTGTTTAATTCAAGTTGTGGGAATAGAGCAAGCCTTTTAGAAATCACTATCTTGAATGCAGTGATGGATTTTTTTTTTTAATCCGTAGTGCTTACTGTATAATAGAGCTATGCAGGGGCTACATAATATAGACTCTTATAGTCTTTTAAGCTGTTGTGTAAGGAATTTGGATTTTGAAATATGCAGAGTGCTTTGCTAGGCTCCATTCTATCCTAGAGCAGACTACCCATAGGGGCAATTATTTTCCCAAAATAGCTCTGTCTAGTGTTCTGCATGTGAGAAAATATGGCATCCAGCTGTATACTTATAGATATCTAACAAGAAAGTCATTGTTCAATTATGTGTGTTTACTTTCTTTTTATCTCTCCATTAAGTTGGTAGCTCCATGAAGACAAATTTTGTCTTGTTCATTAGTAGTTCTTTTGCTTTTGTTCTAACTTTAGGTTATTTACTGTACTTGATATCATTGAATACCTGAACATTGAGCTAGTTAATTCCTAGGTAGATTGTCAGTATTCTGATAACTATCTCTTGGCAATTCTTAAGAAGGGAAAGGAAACAGGGATCAGAATTGGAGCCAGGGACAGGTGTGGTGGTGCATGCTAGTAATCCCAGTACTCGGGAGGCTGAGACAGGAGGATCTGGGTTTGCTGCCAGCCTCAGCTACTTAGTGAGGCCCTCTGCAACTTAGTGAGACCCTGTTTCAAAATAAAAAATAAAAAACAGGACTGGGGGTGTAGCTTGGAGGTAGAATGCCCCTGGGTTAAATCCCCAGTACTGCAAAAAAAAAAAGAATAAAAGAATTGGAGACAGGGATGGTCCCTGTCTACCACCTTTGCTGCTTTCCCAGTAACCAAGAGAAGGGTGGGAGGTTTATGAATAGCTAGCGGAAAAGGAAGCTGATGTAGCTTTAGCCATAGGCTTCAGTAAAATTTTCTTTTCTTATTGCTGCTAGTAAGAATTCTAGTGGATAGAATGGCAACTCGTTACCAAATCCTGTTAGTTATTTCTTCTAAATATTGTATACTCATTCCCCACTTTTCATCTCTCCTGCCCCATCGAGGTCCAAATTTCCATAATCTCCTGTGGGACTACTACAGAAGCATTTTAAATAGTTTCTCTACAGTCACTCTTAATCCTTTCCACTTCATTTTCTACACTGTTCCAGGTTGACCTTTTCAAAATGCAAATCTAGTTTTAGCAATCTGCCTCAAACTCTTGAGGTTTCCCAGCATTGTTAAGCTACAGACCAACATTTCTTGGTCTGAGCCTTGTTTTCCGCCTGCATTTTCCAGTCACACAGGCCTTCTTTGACCTACTGTACTTTTTCTTGCCATGTAGTTTCTGTACTTGTTACTCTTACTAACTGCTATTCATCCTTTAAATCTCAGCAAGTGAGTCACTCAAGAACATTTTCCCTATTTTTAGGCCAAAACTCCCTATCATGCACTCTAACACTAAATGCAGTTATATGACTCTATGCATGTAGTTATTTAGTTACTATCTGCTAAGTACACTGAGGTCAGTCACAAAACTGATTTTCCTTCTTGTTATATCTCCAGTTTAACATATGGCCTTGAAGATAGTTTTTTGGTGATGTTTGTGTGTGTGTGTGTGTGTGTGTGTGTGTGCGCGCGTGCGCGCGCGTGTGTGTAGGAGGGGCCCTAGTAAATATTTGTTGAATGAATTAATCAATTTATTTGGGTCAGCTTTACTTGCAACCAATTCAACCTTTTGTTTTGTTTTTTTTTTGTTCAGTACCAGGGATTGAACCCAGGAGCATTCTACCTCCAGGCTAAGCCCCCAGTTCTATTTTTTATTCTTTATTTTGAAACAAGGTCTCACTAAATAGCTGAGGCTGGCCGGAACCGGATCCTCCAGTCTCAGCCTCCCAAGTACTGGTATTAAAAGCATGCTCCACCACGCCCAGCTTTCAATTCAACCATTTTAAAAAGCATAATTAAGCCAGGCGTGGTGGCACGAGCTTGTAATCCCAGCATTCGGGAGGCTGAGACCGGAGGATCTGGGTTCTCGGCCAGCCTCAGCTACCTAGTGAGGCACTCTGCAACTTAGTGAGACTCCGTTTCAAAATAAAGAATAAAAAATAGGGCTGGGGGTATAGCTCGGAGGTAGAATGCCCCTGGGTTCAATCCCCAGTACTGCAAAAAATAAAAATAAAAAATAAATAAAAAGCATAATTAGTGCTCTAAACATTTTATTTGCCTATTTAATCTTTTTTTTTTTTTTTTTCACGGTACCAGGGGTTGAACTCAGGGGCATTCTACCTCCAAGCTATACCCCCAACCCTATTTTTTATTCTTTATTTTGAAATAGGGTTCTCACTAAGTTGCTGAGTACCTCACTAGGTAGCCGAGGCTGGCCGAGAACCCCGATCCTCCCAGTCTCAGCCTTCCAAATGCTGGGTTTACAAGCGTGCACCACCACGCCCGGCTTGCCTATTTAATCTTGAGCATTGTTCCTACTTAATTTTTTTTTTTTTTTTTTTTTTTTTGCGGTACTGGGGGTTGAACTCTGGGGCATTCTACCTCCGAGCTATACCCCCAGCCCTATTTTTTATTCCTTATTTTGAAACCGGGTCTCACTAAGTTGCGGAGTGCCTCACTTAGGTAGCTGAGGCTGGCCGCGAACCCGGATCCTCTGGTCTCAGCCTCCCGAATGCTGGGATTACAAGCATGTGCCACCACGCCCGGCTCCTACTTAATTTTTTTAAGACTATAACTGTCATTTGGCACTTAGTAAACAAATGTGTCTTTCTATTGGTTCTCTTAGTTTGAAAATGTGTACATACATTAATGATGTCTTATATTCTGAAGAACTTTGAATATATGCCATACTTTCATCTTATTTTATGTAAAGCATGCAGCTATCCTGTGTTCTATATTTCTATTTTACAGATTAGGGAAGAGATTCAGAGATAGTGATGGATCAAAGATTCCACTGTCAGATATGAACCTAGGTATTCCTCTGCCTTCATGCCCATATCATTATACTACAACTTCTTTCATTTAGCTGATGACAATTAATGTCTCAGTTTTTTTAATAAACGTTGCATACTTATTTCTTAGCAGTTATATGATTTTATGTAATGAGATAAGAAAGTACCCTTTTAATGCTAATACTTTAATGAAATGAAATGTTTAATGAGCTCCTTACTTTTGAAAGCTTTTTGTTCTTAAATATATTTGAAATATAACTGAAGCCAGATACAGTGGCACATGCTTGTAATCCCAGTACTTGGGGGGTTGAGATGGGAGGATCATAGGTTCGAGGATAGCCCTAGCAAGCAGTGAGACTCTCATCAACTTAGTTTCCAAATAAGAAATAAAATCGGGCTGGGGTAGAATGTCTCTGGGTTCAATCCTCAGTACCATAAAAATGAATAAATAAATAAATAATTATATATAGTTATAAATAAATGACTATTAAATAATAGTTATATATATGTATATATAAAACTGAGGGTTTTTTTTTTTTTTATGGTATTGGAGATTGAACCCAGGGGCATTCTACCTCTGAGCTACACTCCCAATCCTATTTTTTATTCTTTATTTTGAAACAGGGTCTCACTAAATTGTGGAGGACCTCATTAAGTAGCTGAATCTGGCTGCGAACCTGGATTCTCCTGTCTCAGCCTCTCAAGTACTGGGTTGACAAGTGTGTGCCACCACACCTGGCTATAACTGAATCTTTATTAGCAAAGTAATGCTGGTTCTTTCCATTGTATTTATTTAGTTCGAGGATCAGAAGGACTGTACATGGTGAATGGACCACCACATTTTACAGAAAGCACAGTGTTTCCAAGGTATGATTTATTTTGTTGAGTGATATTATAGGGAATATATGGTACACTATAAATCACTTTTGCTATTAGCATATTTTGAACAAGAAAGGAAAAGAACAGGTAAGCTAGTTTCTTGAGATGTGTTATAAAATATTAACAGAAGAAAGAATAATTATTCTTCATCAAGGAAAATGATCTTCAGATTTGAAAATCTATTTAAAAGACAGGGAAACAATAGTAAGGAAAAGTCTAGACACTAGTGTAATTGAATCAAAGCCTTTAGTTTAGAAGAGTTTTATCTTAGGGAATGAGAAAAACTTACAAATGTGATAGTCCAAATATTGCCAGTGATCTCCATGAAATCAGAATGAAAATGGTATAGGAAAGGAAGAAAAGAGAATGTATGTGCATAATTCATAGCCAAATAGTTATGTTCTTCACAAAACAGAAGGATAAACCAAAAGCTAATAAAAATGATTACCTTACCTGTAGTGGGGAGAGAGTTACCAGATGTAGGAGACATATCTTGAATGAACTTTGGTGTGTATAGTTTGGGATTTGGAATGTATAATCGTTTTAAATAATAAAATTAGATAAAAATAATTGAAGCTAGCCGGGCGTGGTGGCGCACGCTTGTAATCCCAGCATTCGGGAGGCTGAGACCGGAGGATCTGGGTTCGCGGCCAGCCTCAGCTACCTAGTGAGGCACTCTGCAACTTAGTGAGACCCGGTTTCAAAATAAAGAATAAAAACTAGGGCTGGGGGTGTAGCTTGGAGGTAGAACGCCCCTGAGTTCAATCCCTAGTACCGCAAAAAAAAAAAAAAAAAAAATAATAATAATAATAATAATTGAAGTTGAAAACTGAAACATGAACGTAGTTTTTAATCAACTTGGTGACATAATCATATGAAGATTTGCAAAATTCTTAAATGCATTCAATAGTTTTATTTTTAACTGAAAATCAGTATTGTCATTTGAAACTATTATAGGATAAAACAAATGGAGAATTATATGAATGTCATTAGGAACCAAGTTTTTTTAGCATGAGAGTGAAGAGAGAGTTGCATATATCCATATGAACTCAGGGTTTCTCTTCATGAAAGCATTTGTATTTCCTGATGTTTCCCAAGGGAAAGGCCTAGAAGCAGTGACTACCCCTGCCTCACAAACCATGATCTCTAAATACTGTTCCTCACTAAATGGAACCAGTTCCTTGGAGTAATGGTCAACCCTAAGACTAAAGCAGAAAATATGCAAGTCAAGGTAGGAGCATCTTTCGCAAGAAAGCTGTAAAAGACATGAAATGGTCATACTAATCAACTTGGAGGAGTTTAACAACAACCTAAGATGGGACAATATGAGAAGTAAGAGTTATGACTCAAAGAATGAAACGTGTTAAGTATAGAAATACTCAAACAAAAAACCTTCCTGCCTCCAAACCTTATTCATGAGCATTGGTGCTGATTGCGATCCTTGCTCTTCACATTGAAAATTGATAATGGGAAGAAATCAAGCATTTATCTTGCATTTTCTGTACAAACTATATTCAGAATAACCAAATAGTTGATGAGGAAAAGTTATTTATAAAAGAATTCCAATTAATAAATGCAGAGTAATGTGATTAGATAGGCACCATTTTGTAATTCTAAAGAAATTGTGGTTCTCAAGTTTTAGTGTGTACCAGAATCATCTGAAAAGCTTGTTAAAACTTTAACACAGATATTGTGGCTCCCTCCACAGACTTTCTGATTCATGAGATAAAGGGTGGGGTCTGATAATTTGCATATTTAACAAATTCTGATAGTCTGGGGACTTTACTTAAAAAAACACTGATCTAGGCAGATAATCATCAGAAGATGCTGAAACCATTAGATTGTCAATGACTGTTGATAGTGAACTTTATAATCAGCCTGTCATCACCAGAATTTGTTGACCAGTTATGAGCTTGGCTCTCTAGAACCTTACTATTGGACTCCAGTCAGGCAATATGGTATCACCTGTGAGCCAGTACGGAAGTGTAGCATCTCAGGTTCTACCCAACTTGTTGAATCAGAATCTGTATTTTAACCAGATCCTCAGATGATTTATGTGCACGTTCATGTTTGAGAAGCACTACTCTAGAAAACAGAATCTGTGGCATAGTTATGTGCTAAATTTCATTGAGGTGTGCAATCCTAAGGCAGCAGAAATAGGGGGGAAAGGAAGTAAGGTAGGGAGTCAAAGCAAACATTATAGGGAGTGCACAGAGCTGACAAATACGATCTGCAAAATGCAGTCCAGTTTCTTAGTCATGCATGCACAATGTTTCCAGAAAGGCTGTATGGAATCCCTCTGAAAACAATCTACTGTAGAAAATTATCTACAATAAGAAATTATCTGCAGTAAGAGCCTTTCAGTGTTTGGGTTGAATCTGAGTGTCAGAACTTTTTTCCTGCTACTACAGTAGTGGAAGCCACCCTCTTCTAGAGTCTGAGACCACCAGTAGTGCTGTGACCCTCACTCCTCTAGAGTCTGAGACAGCCAGTAGTGCTAGATGAGGGAGCTAGGTCTCTACTGAATAGTTGAGACTTGGGAGCAGGAATGGTTATGTAGATCTGATAAGGCACATGACTGAATCTAGTACAATCCCAGTATTGCTAAGAGTAGAATGAGGAGATCTTATGTGTCTCCTAGGGGGTTACAGTAGGAGCTACATGGAACTTATTTTTTATGAAGATTTTTAAATTTTAATTTAATTTAATTTAATTTTTTGTGGTACTGGGGATCAAACCCAGAGGCATTCTACCTTCGAGCTATACCCCCAGCCCAATTTTATTTATTTGGAAACAGGGTCTCATTAGGTTGATTTCAGCCTCACTGCTTGCTGAGGCTGTCCTCAAACCTGCAGTCCTGTTTCAGCCTTTCAAATACAGGGATTACAGGTATAAGCCTTGGTTGAAGATTTTTTAAAAGATTTAAAAACTGACTCTTATCAGCCTTTTAGATGAGTATTTCTCAAGATTGTGCATTGTAGCTGGGCGTGGTGGTGCACGCTTGTAATCCCAGCATTCGGGAGGCTGAGACCGGAGGATCCTCAGCTACCTAGTGAGGCACTCTGCAACTTAGTGAGACTCGGTTTCAAAATAAAGAATAAAACATAGGGCTGGGGGTGTAGCTCGGAGGTAGAATGCCCCTGAGTTCAATCCCCAGTACCGCAAAAAAAAAAAAAAAAAAGATTGTGCATTGACCTGGGGAGCTTTTAGAAATCTAGATCCAGTTCAAGGGCAGGACGGTAGATTGTATAAGGAAGATGATAAGCAGTTACTTTTATGAGATCAACTGGCTTGGTGGTGATTATATTGTTTAAAAATATCCTGTCAGAGCCGGGCGTGGTGGTGCACACTTGTAATCCCAGCATTTGGGAGGCTGAGACCGGAGGATCCGGGTTCGCGGCCAGCCTCAGCTATGTAGTGAGGCACTCCGCAACTTAGTGAGACCCGGTTTCAAAATAAAGAATACAAAATAGGGCTGGGGGAGTAGCTCGGAGGTAGAATGCCCCTGAGTTCAATCCCCAATACTGCAAAAAAAAAAAAAAAAAAAAAAAATATCCTGTCAGTTAGAGATGATTACAGAAGTATAGAATAAAATGATATGACATCTGAGCTGGGGTGTGACTTAGTGGTAGAACATTTGCCTAGGATGTCTGAGGCCCTAGGTTCAATCCTCAGCATCATGCCTCCAAAAAAATTGGATATGTGATTTTTGCTTAGAATATTCTGGCATTAACAATGAAAGTTGGGGGAAGAAAACAAATTGGCTTTAACCTAATGTTTAAGGTTGGCAATAACACACAGGTAGATTATCTTATTTTTTCTTTATTTTCACATATATTTTAAATTATTCATTAAAAATTGTACCAAAAGAAAGCAGGTGGGATGGCACATGCCTGCAATCCCAGTACCAAAAAGAAATAGGTAAAATTTCCCAACTGCGAAAATTAAGAAAGGAATTGAGTCGGGCACTGTGACCTCTGCCTGTAATCCCAGTATTTGGGAGGCTGAGACAGGAGGATCACAGGTTTGAGGACAGCAACTTAGCAAGACTATTTCAAAATAAAAAATAAAATAGGTCTGGGAGTGTAGCTCAGAGGTAGAATACCACTGGGTTCAATACAAGAAAGAGAGAAAGAAAAAAAGAAAAGGAATTGAATTCTGGATTCTATAGTCTAGTAAACTTGCCTTCAATCCTAAGCACTGTTCTAGAATAACTTATTAAAAAGACAGTTTATAGTCACTAAGATAAGGGGGTGATTATTGGAGTGAAAGCGTGCTCAGAACAAATCGTTTCAAGCTTATCTCATTTCCTTTCTGTTCAGAATTTCCAGACACATCAGAATAATAGAACTGAACAGGATTATATTAAAGTATTTGAGGATTGAGAACGTCTTTAGTTGGATATTTATGACAAAGTTGTCATTGCTTTAGAACAGTGAAGTAAGCTAATTAATGCATTGGTTTTGGTTTAAGGGAAGGACTGTTGATGAGCTACAGGATTTTGCTGTTAGCTCATTCAACATTCTTTTTTTTTTTTTTTTTTTTTTTGGCGGTACTGGGGATTGAACTCAGGGGCATTCTACCTCCGAGCTATACCCCCAGCCCCATTTTTTATTCTTTATTTTGAAACCGAGTCTCACTAAGTTGCGGAGTGCCTCACTAGGTAGCTGAGGCTGGCCGCGAACCCGGATCCTCCGGTCTCAGCCTCCCGAATGCTGGG
>PVLC010022062.1:0-27205 GCA_004027655.1 Graphiurus murinus | reverse complement strand
AGGTTCTAACTATTTTAAGGAAGTGGTAAAAGTGATACTGTTTTGAACATAATAAACCAAGGCTTCAAGTTGTAACATCCAGGGTAATCATTAAAAACAGACAAAGAACATTTTCATAGAAGAAAAAAATTAAAAGATGTTTTACCAATCTAATACAAGGTAAGAAAAGATAAAGGAAACAGAAAACAGGTGAGCTGAACAAATTATAGATAGGTAGGCAAACTCAATTACATCAGTAATTACTACAAATGTTGGTAATATTCTCCAAGTAAGGGATTAAGGTTGTCAGACTAGATAACACAATCTGGATTTATAAGTTCTTTATTTCTGACTATGTGACAAGAAAATGTGTTATTTGGTCTCAACCTTAGAAGGTCTAGGTTCTATTATTTTTGTTTTAGTGATCCAGGATCATAAAGTTGTGAGGTGAAGTACATCTATTCAATCCCAAGGAATGGTATTGATCTGAACCAGGTTGAATAAATGTTTAAGTGTTCTGAGATGCCTGACTCTATCCAGCTGTCTGTATCTTTTTAGGAATTAATCTAATATAGCAACTCAGTGTTTTATAAACAAAGGAATCGATCATGAATCGACCATGCAGTTTTCTGGGAAAGTAAATGCCTGCTCATTAAAAGAAGGTTTATCTATGCCAAGCTGAAAAATTGAAAATCTATAGTTGAGAAAAGCATTTCCTATCTCCCTCCAGATTTAGTATATTTGAGCGTTTCCTTCAAAGAGATGTCTCTATCCCTCACAGAACTTCATCTGCCAATTTTTAAATTATTCCCTAGTCTAACCCAGCTCGGTGGAGAGATGAGAACTTCATATTTCCAAGGGGAACCATGGGGAAGAGCCAAAGAGGAAATGAAGGATGTTTAACCCTTCCTGCTGATTTAGAATGATATAGTAGTCCCATTTTTTTAAGCTCTCAGTTACCCCTACCACAATGTAGCCATATGTATATTTTTCCAGCCAACTTAACATGTGTTCAAATAACACAGGAACCATGTTACAGAGAGAGCAAGGATGAAGTCAAGAAGGACCTTGCTGGCTGGCTAGTCAGAAGCCTCGGTAGACAGGACAAAATCCTGTCAACATTGTTTTAATTTATGACTTTAAACAAGAGATTTGGAAACTAAGGCTATATTATGGTTTAGATCTGGAGTGTCTCCCAAAGTCTTGTGGGTCCTCAAAACAGCAAATGTTCAGAGGTGGGGCTTTGGGAAGTGGCTGGATTATGAGGGCTCTGACATTATCAGTGGATTCATTCCTTAATGACTGAATGGACTACTGGGAGGAGGGACCTAGCTAGATGAAGTTGGTCACTGGAAAGGTTTATATTCTCCCATTTCCCTCATTCCCTTTACTTGCTGCCATGACCTGAGCATCTCCCCCCTCCCATCTCCCTCCCATCAAGATATTATGTCTCACCCCAGGTCCAAAGAAGTAGAGCCAGCTGTCCATAGACTGAACTTCTGAAACCATGAGCCACATAAACATTTCCTCCTCTACATTCTTGTCAGGTATTTTGGTCACAGCAACACAAAGCTGAATAACACAGGCTATAAACATTATTGTGAATTAAACCCAAAGATAAGCCCAGTGGGTGTTCCAGAGAAAACTGAATTTTGTTATGTCTCATTAAATAGCCTCCAGGGAACAAAATGACTAGGATAGAGGAGGGGAAGAGGCTCACCCCTCCTGAAAATGCTCAGTATCTTGATGAATATGGGTCCAAGGAATTAAAGAGAACTGAAAAGGGCATTCATTTCCTTTAGCCCTGGCAGCTCCTCAACATTAGTGCTCCAGGAAAAATCACAAAGGATCTGTTTTTCAGAGCTTGGCAGGTGTGGCTCCTTACATGGAAATGATTGTGTCAGTAAGACTGGATTTTTCTGATTAATTGGTTGCATTTGTTATCTGAAATCTAAGCATTGCCTCACACATAAATTATTTTATTGTATGCTAATTTCTTGAAAATCAGTAGTCCCTGTAACATAAAAACCATATGGCTTCATCTTTATTTGGTTATTTGGTGAGCACACTGAAATCTTGCAATGCTTCACAGATGTCATCCTGAACAATAGTTATCAAGAGGACCAAAGGGGAAAGTACAGTTAGACTTTCCAAACCTTCAGATCAATTAACTCTTGGTGAATGTGGATTAATCATAGTTGATTCAAATGTAATTGAATATCCATATGTGCCAGGTACTTTCACCTGTATTATTTCTGTTACACCTAATAGACTTTTTTTGATAGATTTTGTTAATCCAGTTTTAGCAAGAAGATAATTGATGATCCAAGGGATCACACTATCAAAGGCCACACAAGTAACAAGGGTTTGAGTCAGGACTTTGGAAGCATGGCTTTCTTTCTTCTTTCTACTACTCCTCTTCTTTGTCTACAATCCTTATGTTTGTCATTACCAACAGCAACAACAATCCAGAAAGTGGTGCTTTTGCACATCTTTCTAATATCTCTGCCACGTGATTTCTTTTCATGAAAGAATTCTTATTTTTGGAACTGGAGATTGAACCCAGGGGCATTCTATCTCTGAGCTACACCTCCAGCCCTATTTTTTATTCTATATTTTGAAACAGTGTCTCACTAAGTTGCAGAGGGCCTCACTAAGAAGCCGAGGCTAGCCGGGAACACCAAACCTCTGGTCTCAGCCTCCCAAGTACTGGAATTACAAACGTGCACCATCACACCTGGTTTCATGAATGAATTCTTTGGAAATTCTTGAAAAATGAAATCTGTAATACCAAATCATCTGAATTTTGATATGCAAATTATCATCACTGTCATGAGTTTGCAAAAGAATAATGATAATGTTGGAATAGGATGAAGATTGGGCTTGAATTTAAGCATTTATACTGCAAGGAACTCTGCTTTGGAATTTTCTCGGTTCTTTTTCAATTTCAATGACCAGAAATTTATTTTGGGGCAAGGACAGGAAGTACACAAATGTGTTTTGGCCTATGGGAGGGTGTGGGTGTTTGTGATCATGTGACTTCAAGTTCATCATTTCAAGTTCATCGGCTTAGCTCCACTTGCCCAAGGGCAGATGGTCCTGATGGTTAAGGCAGAAGGAAACTGGAAAAACAAACTGGAACCACTGAAGGAAATATGGCTCAAAGTTCAGCTTTTCCTGTAAAGTGGCAAGCGAATTTACCATTCGTGAAAATTTCCAGCACTGGTTGGAGTCCAGAGGGACCCAGGCTGTGCATTCGGCTCACCTCTGCCACCTTCTTGCTCCCAGAGCTAGAACACATGTTGCCTGACTCTTGCCTGGTGCAGCACTACACCAGGTGGAGGCCTAGGCCTCTTTGTCCTGATCTACTCTGCTCAGAGATGCCCTTCTGCGCTTCTCCTTGGGGCACCAGCCAGCTGTGCTGCACGACCAGAAAATGTAGGCTCCAGCAGAGCGAGTTCAAAGAGACTTGGAAGCACAGGCCAAAGCAAAAGCCGATGCTCTTACAGGCAGACAGCAAGAAAGAGGGCAGGCAGGATAAAGACAAGAAGTGCCATGCTCTCCTTCCCTCCCCCTAGGCATCACACACACAGAGACCAGCCTCTTCTGCATTTCCCCAACTCCAATCAGGTAGTTTCTCAGGGACCACCTAATTGAACCTCATTATTAAAGAGGAAAAGTATGACTTAGAACATGGAGAATGGCATTCTGGGATCATATTGAATTAGCCAACAATTAGGAATCAAGATTGTGAAGATCTGGTCCTTCCATGTGCCAGTATATTTGTCACATTATTCTGACTACGGCTGAACTATTTCACTACAAATACTCTGTTCACTGTTCCTTCCTCCCCTCTGCCCCCTAGTTATTCTTAAACTTTGCCTGGATCATGAGATCCAAGCCCCGTCAGTTTACTTTTTCATTCAACAAACATGTTACTGAGCATGTTTGTAGAACGAGTATAGAGTAGACAAAGTCCCTGCCCTGTTAGGGAAAACTTTAGTCATGGAATATGTTCTCATGCAGCCAGCATGTTCAAGGGGTTTTTCTACATCTCCTGTTGAACTTCACTTAAAATGTACTCCTTCACATTTTCAGTATTTTGTAAAAACCATCTGTTCTTAGTTTTTTTTGGTTTTTTTTTTGGTACTGAGGATTGAACCCAGGATCATTCTGCCTCTGAGCAGCACCTCAACTTTATTTACTTATTTATTTATTTAGAAACAGTATTTTACCAAGTTGCTAAGGGCCTTGCTAAGTTGCTGAGGTTGGACAAGAACTTGTGACCCTCCTGTTTCAGCCTCTCAAATACTGGGATTACAGGCATGCACCACCAGGCCTGCCTTGCTTTTCATTTTAATTTAATTTAATTTAATTTTTTATATTAATTAGTGTATTATAATCATACATCTTTATTAGGTACAAGCTGATAAAGGCATATATGCATACATTTATCATTTAACTCCTTCCCCAATTCCCACCCCACTCCCTCGCCCTCCCTCCTTCTCAAGTTCAGTTTAGTGATTGACCTTGATATATTTGTGAAAGTACATCATGTGCATTAGGGTGTCCACCCCCCATGCCCTTCCCCTTTGGTTAAGTCAACTTCTTTGCTTATCTAGGGTCTCTCCTTTTTCATCTGGAGACCCTCTTATCCCCCATCTTCTCTCTAGCATCTGCATATTAGGGAGAACATATGCTTTTTTACTCTTTGTGACTGACTAATCTCACTTAACGTTTCCCAGTTGCATCCATTTCCCTGCAAATAATATGATTTTGTTCTTCTTTATGGCTGAGTAAAATTCCATTGTGTACATATCCCATAGTTTTGTAATCCATTCATCTCTCCATGGACATCTTGGCTGTTTCCATAGTTTGGCAATTGTGAATTGTGCAGCTATAAACATAGATACACATGCGTCAATCTGATAGTTTGGTTTCCATTCTTTTGGGGAGATATCCAGAAGTGGTATTGCTGGATCATATGGTAAGTTCAGTCCCATTCGTCTGAGGAGCCTCCATACTGTTTTCCAATTTGCAATCCCACCAACAATGTATTAGGGTTCCCACTTCTCCACACCTTATCCTTCTTCTCCTACTCAAATCTCCCAATGCTAAATAATTTACCTGTTATTTGAAAGAACAACTCTATTCTCCTCATAAAGACTTGGGATACTTTAGTGAAAACCCTGCAATGATCTCAGGGCTCCCAGGCATGTCAAAGGGAAAGAGTAACTACTTTTCCCACCTTTTAAGCCCAAATGAACAAGGATGCATGCTGAATTACTTGTGTGAGAAGCAGATATGAATGAAATACATAAGAAGTGCCACAAACAACCAGGACAGAAGATGGGTCGTGGTTTGGCTGAGTGGCCATAGTAGGTTTCTAGGGACTTCCCCACTTAAAGCTAGACATGTGAAAAGTTTTACATGTCATAATCCACAGATGGACCATACTGCCAGGAAACAATGCACAATCACAGAGGGTATAAGCTGAGACTCATTCTGGCAAATGAGAACCAATTAGACACCCAGCTATATTTTCCCAAGTCTTAGGACATCTAAGGTCAATCATTTGTTCTATTTTAATAGCTGTTTCTCTAAACCTATGACCTCTCTCCTTCTTCTTGAAATTATTTATTTTTTTCTCCAAAGATCCATGAAATCTGCCTTACTATGCATTTATGGTCCTTAAGAGGCAAAGCATCGAATCTATAATTGAGCAGCAAATGTCAGGTCACTTTAGTTGGTAGCTAAGAATTTGAGCTTTGGGCTCAAATAGGCTTGGGTTTATATCTTGTCCCTGTCATTTAAAAATTCTGTGATTCTGAAAAAATTTGTTAAGTTCCCTCTCAGTTTTCTTTCCTTATATATCAAATGAGCACAACAGGTGTTCTGAACATGTGCCACTTCTTGTCCAGTGTGTCATGCAGGGCTCAGTCAGTAAAACAGTCACTGTAAGCATGATGAGATTACAGATATAATTCAGAATTAGACCTTGCACAAATGTAGGAGGAGCTGAGACATGAAGAAGTGTTGGAGGATTAGAGAAATGGTCACTTAGCAGCAACCTGAGTCATTGCTGAGGCTGGACATGGCGACACTTGCTAGAGAATCCAATAAGCCAGGACACAGAGCGGCAGATGTGAGCCCACTGAAAGAAAGCTTGAGGAGGGGGCCCTGGAAGCCACTGCATTGCTGGATCTGCAGCTGAGCATGTGGAGGTGGGCCAGGGTCCTGTTGGTCACGTAGGCAAGAGAAGAGAAGACAAACCAGTCATAGGGTGAAGAAGCTGGGCATCTCTGTGTCCATCCATGGCTGTGTTTGGCCATGGCAACTTCTTAGGAGGAGTGGCTGCTGCTTAACTTCCACCTCTCAAATCTCCTGCAAATTCCTCTTTTGGCTGGTACCATAAAAAAACAGATTCTTAGAAACTTGGTCTCTAGCTGTAGACAAATTGCATAATAACTAGCATCTTTTCCCACATCTTCTGTGACTGTGAGTCTGCCTTGGCAAGCAGCTGTCTCATTGTCATTGAGTGGTGCTTGAGTGGGGTTCACGCCACCAGCACCCCTTCCTCCCTCCACTCCCCAGGGGTTATCCTGGGACCCAGGCCTGGCCAACTGCATGTTGCACACCTACAATCATTGATAGGTACAAGATGAACTCAGGACCCAGTCACTTCCAATGAGATTTTGTTCTAGAAATTCATCAGAACTATATGAAGACATAGTCCCTCTTTTTCATGGGGATAGGATGTGAGCTTGGAACCTCTGCTGTCCAACTTGCCACCAAGGAGAAGCCTGTCTGACAAGAGAAGTAGCCTAGGGAAAGCTGAGCCTAAGGAAGGAGAGTGAGACCGAGTCCAATGGATAACATATAAATCAATGTATTTGCAAATCAAGGTGTAGTAGAGTTCAAAGCATAGAACTGTGTTTAAACCAGCTTAAGACTCTATTGCTTGTAGCTTAAAGGGTCTAGACTGATATAATCAGATTAATAGATTTATAGAGGATCAAATAAGCAAGTGCTCAATGAATGTCAGCTGTTATTATTATTATTACTATTACTATTATTATTATTATTATTATTATTATTATTATTATTATTATTCAGACTTCCACTTCTGGCCTTTCATTTCTACCCCTTCTTTTCTACGTTTTATAGAAAATGTTAAGCATAGTTCTGTCTGGAGACATCAAACCATATAAAATGAGCAAGCTCAGTAACCATGATCAGCAGACAAAAATGGCTAAGTTGCAGTCAGTCTTTTAACAAAGAAACAGAAAACGGGATTACTTAGGAACTTTATCTCATCCTCCAGTGTTCTATATCCTGTCCCGCTTTTTATGACATGGTCTACCTGACCCTGAAGATGCCTTTGCACAGCTGCTCCCCTTGGTCCTCTTCTCAGTCTCACTGACTTATTCCAAGGAGCAGTATGGTAAGAAGCTAACTCAACCCTCTAAAGGGTTTGGGTCTCTTTGAAAAGAGACACTATTCAGGCTTCACCACTCTGAGACACTCCAAGTGAAGGACTGCATGGGACCCAGAGGAACACTACTAGCAGGTCAAAAGACTGGTAAATAGATTGTCCTCCCATTTTCTATTAGAAGAGGGATTAGTTACACTGAGGCAAAATGACTTAGTAGGAACTCATCCCTAGCTTTCAAAACTATGAGCCACTGAGATGCAGGGAATAGGAATCACCTACTTAATCAGTCAAAGCATATTTATAAAGCCAATAGGGTGCACAACACATAACAGCTGTTCTCCGTCTCCATTGGGTTTTGACTAGGAAATGGGTTTAGGATACAACACATGGGCTTTAGAGTAATCATTTGCAAGGAATTCAAGATAGTGAGCAGAGTTTAATAGCATTAGATAAATAATGTAAGTCACTTAGTACCTTCTCTGGAAAATGTTAGAAATTCAAGAACAAGGGCTTAACATTAGAGGCAGCATGGAGATGACTTTCAGAATCTAATCCAGCCCCAAAATACTATTTTTCTAAGACAATCACTTAATGCATTTTGTAATATGATATAGTCAGTTATAAGCACAGGAAAGCTGTAAATACAAGACAGAATGTTCACTTCTTTTGCTTTCTGATTGAATGTCAAGATTTCATTTCTCTCTCTTTCTCTCTCTCTCTCTCTCTCTCTCTCTCTCTCTCTCTCTCTCTCTCCCTCTCTCTTCTCTCTCTCTCTCCCCCTCCCTCCCTCTCCCTCTCTCCTCCCCTCTCTCTCCCTGTCCCTCTCCCTCTCTCTCTCCCTCTCCCTCTCCTCTCTTATATTCCACTACTAGCTCTGGCTTTTTAAAAACCTTCCCTTTAATAGAGCTTATAAGCAAGTCAGGCATGGTGGTACAAAACTGTAATCCCAGTATCTGGCAGGCTGAGACAGGAAGGTTGCAAGTTTGAGGCCAGTCTCAGCAATTTAGTGAGACTTTGTTTTAAAATAAAATAGGGCTTAGGGGTGTATCTTAGAGGCAGAATGCCCTGGGTGAAGTCTCCAGTACAGTCCCCAATCCCCACAAATAGAGCTCATAAGCATACTTGTATATGTTGAAGATAACATTTATGTAGTTTTAGTCTCAACATTAAATTAAGTTGTGCTAACTAATGGCTGCATATTTCCTACCTCCAAGAATATATTCTCAAGGGGCACTGAAGAGCCTTCAGAATAAAAAAAGGACTCATTAAAATGGATGAATTAGAAATAAAAAGCATGGCCAAATAACCATGTCCTGCCCTGCAGTTGTAGGGCAGGAAGGATTGTAAGAGCAATATGACTTCTAGAAGCACAGTTGGAAATTCTTAGCAAGAGAGGAAGTAGCACCCTGCAGAAATGACTGTGCCCAAGGGGACCAGCAGGAGAAGCAGTGGGAGTGCACAGGGGACCCTATGTGGAAGCTGAACAAACTTGTTCAAAGGTATGTGCAAAATCATCAGCCATAAGTTTTGGGGTGGCACTAAGAGACATTGAACTGGGATCACTTTATTTGCATACTGTTAATCTTATCTACTTTACCTCTTATTTCTCTGTGGATACAGTGACTGGTTTCCTGAAGACTGCATCAAGCCCTGGCCACAAATCACCCAAGAGCTCCTCACTTTCTGACTTCAATATCTGAAGATTGTATTTCACCATGGGAGAACTATGGCCATTACTCAGTACTTTTCATGCACAAACCCCAAAAGCTAGAGGATTCATGTTTATGGGGTAATCCTTGACAACTGGGAAATAGGAACTAATGGGAAGATGTATTTTAGTCCCCCCAAGAAAACAGTTTCAAAAGGCATTTTCTAAGTCTTCTGAGGTAGCCCCAGAGATCATGCCACTAGTTGTCTCTAGTGTTGACCAACCCAATGATGAATTTTTAGATTGACTTTCCCCTCTTCCCAGTTCACCTTTCCTGTCCCTCACTCCTGCACCCTAGGACCATACTCCTAATTAAGCTACTTACACACCTGCCTCATCTCAGATTCTGTTTGTGGAGAATCCACAATGAGACTTTATCATTTTGAGCTAAGCATTGTTCTCATCCTCAGTGTTCTTTAAGACTAGGCTTTAAGGACATATTCCCACAAGTAGAAATTTTGGAAGTTTGTTTCAGTCAGCATTCTCACTGCTGTGATCCAAAAACCTGACACACACAACTTAGATGAAGAAAGATTTATTTGCTTAGATTCTAGAGATTTCAGTCCATGTTAGACTGGCTTCTGAGCAGGAGCCTGGGCTGCAGATGCTCAGGGCATAATGGAGGGAAACAGAGAGGAGAAGAAGAGAGGTTGGTATTAGTTCATGATACAGAAGAGAAAGAAGTCAGAAGCTGTAGCATCTGGCCCAGGAAAGCTCTGTCCCTGGCTCTGCCCTCAGGGACCATTCCCCAATAACCAAGTCCCTCCTCCAACATGGTTGTCTCTAACCTATGAGGTCTTGGGGACATTTTAAATTCAACTATGCTGGATATGGTGGTGCATGCCTATAATCCAGGGAAGCTGAGACAGGAGGATTACAGGTTCAAGGCCAACCTTAGCAACTTAATGAGACCCTCAGTAACTTAGTGAGACCTGTTTCAAAATAAAATGGCTGGGGATGTAGATTGGAAGTAGAATCCTCAGTATCTCACCTGCCCCCAAATACAAACTATGACAAAGTTCTTCTTTTCTGCCATTTCCTTTCTGCTTTGTCTTGCCTCTATCTTTCTGAGTCTGGTGACATTGAAAGCCAGTATAGCAAGAGAAGTTTTCAACTATTGTTATTGTTTTTTTGTGGTGCTAGGGATGGAACCCAGAGCCTCACACATGCCAGGGAAGTACTCTATCACTGAATCACACCCATAGCCCATTCAGCTGTGTTTTAAATTTTTTACAAACATATAAAATCCATTGGAAACCAGGGAAATACATTGGAAGCTAAGAAAGCAATATAAGCTAATATGTGCCATGGAGTATGCTTCCTTGGGTAAAGGAAAACATATGCAAGGGTGTATATTAACATATTCCAATCCCTCCCTGGTTCTTTAGACTTGGAGTAATAGCTTCTCTCTTCTCATAGGTCTCTCTTGTGCAGATAAGAATCTGAGGACCAGGAATCTGACCAGTTGGCAAATCAGTAAAGAATTGAGGAACCTATCTTCTTAATCTAGTGTTCATTTTTTGAAAAGATACAGGCAGGTGAAAGGCATGGATAAAGCCATAGTCTTATTCATAATGTCTGCATTGGTAATATAAATAAGAGAGCTAAGCAAAATAATATTGACTCATTTTCTTATGTGACATTAGAGTTAGAAATATAACCTCCTACTAAAGCAGACATATTTCTGGTACCAATCTCCAACTAAAAAAAATACACACAACTCAATGAGACAAGTTTGTTTAGGTGTCAATGGAATGCTACTTCAGATGGCTGAGTTCATGAAATCAGATCCCACTTGTCCCCACCTACTCCCACTGTATTCGTCCTGCTTCCCCTCTGTTCTGTGTTTCCCATTTGATGATCCACTTATGACACACCTGGCTCTAGGCCTTTTTGCATCACTACTCATTGTACTGCCTTTATCTCTTCTCTTGGCACAGGACAGCCTCAGCAACTTAGACGGAACTCAGCAACTTAGTGAGACCCTGTTTCAAAATAAAACAAATAAAATATGGCGGGGGAGGTGTAGCTTGGAAGTAGAATGCCTCTGAGTTAAATCCCCAGTACCATAAAAAATCATTGCTTAGAAATAGTTCCTTTTACTACATGAGAATTTGGCACACTGTAGTTTTTATGGCTCCATCCTGATTCAGCCTTAGAAAACAGTGCAGACTACTCCACATGAAATCTCTCCTAATAGGCACTTCAGACAGTGAATGAGCAGTTCTTAGACAAGCCCCTATTTTTCACTTCTCAAGATTAACATCGTATCTATCCCTGGACCCTTCAAGCTTCCCGTGCATAATACAGCCTCTATGCATCACCGTGACTATAATACCGGACAAGAACAATTTAGAGGGGAAAGGTTTTTTGGCTCAGAGTTTCAGAGGATTCAGTCCATGATCAGCTGGCTCCAAAGCAGAGATATTATGGCAGAAGGGTGTGGCAAAAGAGAGCTTCTGAGATGATAGCAGCCAGAAAGCAGAGAAAGAAAGGAAGAGGCCAAGGACCGATGCAGTCTCCAAGGTCACACCCCTAGGGACCTACTTCCTCCAGCCATGCTCCATCTGCCTATAGTTTTCACTACCTCCCAGTAGACCATTAAAATTATTAATGTATCAAAAGGCTTAATCCATGGGTGAGATCAGCACCCTTATGATCCAATATTTTCATATGTGAACTTTGTGGCATTGCATAACACATGAGCTTTGGAGAGACATTCCAGATCAAAATCATAACAGGCTCGCAGCCCTTCACTGCCCATTTGCCTCTATGTATCCCATTTCTGTGTATCCTCCCAAGGTGTTTTACTAGAGGTGAATCCGCCTAGCACACAGTCACTGTGAGATTATTACTTTGGGACCATACTGAATTTGTGAGCTAAGTAAACTCATAGGTCTTTGTCTCACGAACCAAGTCCAGATTAGATCTCTTGGCATAAATTACTTTTGGAACAAAGAGAACAATAGGCAAACAGATATGCAAATGAATACAAATAAATGTCTAAATGTGCTAAATATTTTCAGCCCTGGTCTAATCCAGACTGTATATTTCACTAAGGACACTTTATATGACCAAGTTATATCATTATATTATAGTGACACATTTCACAAGCCCCAACATTGTCACTGACACTCTCTTCATTACAAAGAACCCTGAAGCTTCATATTTTTGAAAAATCACAATTTTAGACATAAGAAGGAATCTAGGGAAAGTGAATATCAGGATCACTTGAGGCTCCTAACTATCATTAAAATCTCTATTTTTATAGAAAGGAATACGAATCATTCCTTTGGAAAGGATTTTTTTGTCATAAAAAGGAAAGAGGTGGTAATCTATTCAGGGAGAGTTCTATTTTAATGGAAAGAACAGCATTTTCTTTATTCTATTCTTATTTATGAATTGAAGTATGGTAAAGTTTAATTAAAATGTTGCATAAGACTCTTCTAAATCAATTTATCATACTTATTTCAAAAAACTGCCTTCCCTAAAAAAATTGTAAAGTGGAACCAAAGAGCAGCCTTTTGGGGCATCAATCAAAAGGAATCCCAGAACCAGGCAGAAAAATTAAAGGGTTCTGGGATTAATCTCAAGAAATGTACTTCTTATTAGAGACAATACACATGAATGGTACAAGGTACTTTTATGGCCTTAACTACATCACAAAGAGCTAGGAAATCAAGATGGAGAAAAAATTTAAGCCCACATGTTGGATGAATGTTAGAGGAGATAGGAGAGAAGCCACATCAGACAGATAATATCCAACTGGGCTATGAAGGGGTGGATAGTATTTAAATAGCGAATGCTTCATGCATATGGGTTTATGATGTACTTTCCCGTGGAGACAGGTCTTCTGAGAGTACTGCCTAGCCCATTATTTGACCATCTTTTGTTAGGCACCAAGGTAGCTTGGCCTCCTTCACTTGCCTCTGTGCTGAGGAGACTAACAACTGAATAGAGTAAAGTTCTGGGGAGAGGGTTCTGCAGATGCCTGCCTGCCCATTCTAATACATGGCCCAAGTCACTCAAGAACTACATTTAATTCATGGACTTTGGCTGCGAATTAATGAAAAATCCAGGGAAATAAGGAGTTCAGGCCAGGGACTGAAGAGCAGAAAGAGCATAGATATTGGAGAGGAGGTTAGACACAGCAAATCCCACCTGGAAAGATCATGATGGTTCTTATTTATCAGTTCTATTTTGTTATCCTATAAAGTTAAAGACATGTGTTCTTTTTCCTAGCACAATCCAGATGGTCCTGGCTGGACTTAAATGAAATTCAGACATATTTGTGTAGCTGAAGTTGGAATGCTTAAAGGTTTTGTTTTCATTTGAAAGAGGAAGAGTGACGTCTATTCAAACAAGGGATGGTGATGAAGAAAATGGTGGCTAGTTATCTACAGGACCTCATGGACCATGGCTATTGGGGTCAGAGGCCATGTCTAAGGAAGCTGATTCCATAAGGGCTCTGTGGGTGCTGCCTATGTGAAAATGTGTGACAGAGACCTGGGGAGTGTGCCATTGTCCTAACTTGGCCCACATTACAGTGCAGCCTTTCACCAGCAAATGAAGGTGTCAGAACCCTGGACTTCAACATCAGTGTTACAATGGAAGCTAACCTCAGGGATGGAGCGAATAAGATTACCATGAATGGCTTTAGAAATTGAGGACATGGATGTGGAGAACCAGATCAGGAGAGAGAAAATACAGCAAAAGCTGAGCAGTGACCTGTGCTGAGAGATCAATAGATAATCACACGAATGAATCCAGGGAGAACTCCAAGAAATGTCTAAAGAGCTAAAG
Source organism: Graphiurus murinus (assembly GCA_004027655.1). Lineage (NCBI taxonomy): Eukaryota > Metazoa > Chordata > Mammalia > Rodentia > Gliridae > Graphiurus > Graphiurus murinus. Next base: position 13,280 of record PVLC010022062.1, on the reverse strand, counting down.
AATGTGTATGAGCAGGCAGAAGAAAAAGCAGAATTTCTAGTTATTACTGATCATAGGTCCCTTTTACCGGCTCAGGAAAACTAAGGACTTTGAGCATTTTCAATAAATCCTGAACAACTTACTCTTTAAAAAGAAAATCTGGATTTGATTGTTATAAAAGTTTATGGATGTTAAGTAATATAATGATACTGGAATGACTATGGAGAATCAGCATACTTCTTTAGCACTCATATTCCCAAGTATCTTGTGATTTACTTGTTAAACTCTGTGAGTAGTTAGGTCTGCAGGGGTGAAGCAATAAAAATTTGTTCTAAAAATCTACTATAAAGAAAAGTCTGGTCCTTGTAATGGCAAATTGAGTCCCTATAATGAGGTTTGCTCTGATATTTAGTTTCCACTCAGACATCCAGCCATCTCAGTGTTTAGAGCTCAACTGGGTAACATTTCCTTTATGTGCAAAGCCTAGATGCTCCACTCAGCTCCCATTGCCAGCACACATTCATTTGGATCTTGGTCAAAATTAGCCTCCACAATTTAAGCCAGATGATCATGCAGAGGGGCCCATGGAAATAATCAGAAAAGATGAGGTATATTTTCAGGAGATAAGCTGACAGTATGATCTCTAATGTCACTGAAAAGCAGCCCAAAACTTCAGAGGACAAAGTTCTAGAGAACCAATGAGAGTGCTTCTTCCATATGAGCAAAGTCAGATCACAGATCCAGGAGCACTGTATGGAGAGCTCATTGGAATCCAAGCTTTAAGAATGGATGAGAATCCTATGAAAACAGCCACCTGCTAACCTAAAATTAAAACTTCCCTGTTTAGCACCCAGTAGAGAAAGCCAACCAGATTGATTTCTCAAAGCACCTTAAAAACACCATCTAAGAAAGTGAGTCAAGATCCACAGATATCTAGAAGTTTCCCTCTGTTCATTACTCACATTATTCCCATTTTCACATAGCATTTAGATTTTAAAACCCTTACAATGAATAGAGCATATATGTTTCATAAAAGAAAAAGAAAATATATGAGCAGGCTGTATGCTAGTTCACAGATGGTCTTGTAAAAGAGGGTAGTCCTAAGAATTAGAATGAGCTGGTGGTAGTTAAGTAGAAAAGAACACAGCATGCTGTATCCCTGAGGGCTGCCAGCAGTTCAACTGTCTTAATCAACAAGAGGCAAGTCTGTGTGCTTTCCATTGGAAAGCTCTGCAACTGTCCAGGCCAGAGGTAATGAGCAATGGGAGATGGCAGTAGGAACAGAACAGAAAAGACTGTGATGTGTAAACCTAGCTTGAGTCTAGGAACCAGGCCCATCCATCTCAAGTCAATGGTGTCTGGGTGGCACCTGGCACACAGTACAGTCTCTGTGGGAGCTTTTCAACACCAGTTGGCTCTAGAGTCTTTGGGGAAATGCTGATGTGAAAAAACAAATGTTTGTACTCTTTATAGCTGGCTGCCTCTATTTTTTTCTATTCGCATCTGTTGAAGAACAATAGAAACTGAAATTTATTCATCGAACCTTTCTGTACAGAGTGGTTAGATTACCAATAAGGTGCCCAGTACATGTTTGCTAAATGAATGAGTGAATGAATTAACAAATCAAGGAATCAATCAATCAACCAACCAATGAGTCAGTCAGTCAATATATCATATTTATCTTTTTCTAGATAGACTTATATCTAATGGAGTGGAAAGAATTAAAATCAGAGCCAGAATTCCTGCTGAACTGATTCCTTCCACAAGTGTATGTTGAGTACTTACAATGTACACAAGACTCTGTTTCTATCATGACATGATAGAATAATGGAGCCATGGCGCACATATGATGAAGTTCCTTTTTGTAGATAAGAGAGATGATACATAATAGTGAAAAAAACAACAAATCATTATTAGTTCAGCTATCACAATGTTATACAGGTTTAGGTAGATGGTATTTGCTCTTTTATAGAGAATGCTTGGGATAAGACTTCCTGAAAATGTGACATTTGAACAGAAACCTACATAATAAAGAGAAAAATAAAGATCCGGTTTATGTACAGTGCTATAGGAAGAAGGTATAGGAAGTACAAAGACCCCAAGGCAAGGATGTGCACAAATTGCCAAAGCAAAGAAACAAGAACATGCCACTGTGTATGGGACGGACCAGGTAGGGAGTGGGGAAGATATAAGGTCAAAATCAAAGTGGTAGGTGGGGCTTCTTTCTTTTACTCAGTTATGACTGTGGGAAGTAAAGATGATAGCTAGTATCTGTCGAGAGTTTTCAGTGTGCCAGTCGTGTCTGAACCATCTTACTTAATCATCACAACCCAATAAGTCAGAAAGGTAATTTGAGGATTTGCTATCCACACTGGGAGAAAAAATACTATGCTGGAAATATAAAATCATAGAATAACTCCTGGTACGGGCACTAACTAGCTATGCAACTTCAAGTAAATTGCCTTACATCTCTGGTTCTCAGAAAACTTTCAATTATAGACCTAAAATGGGGGCAATACTGGCACCTAGTAGATAGAAGCCAGGGATGCTACTAAATATTCTACAATGTTCAGGATACACTATGATACAAAGAATTTTCATTGTACAGGATTTAAGAAACCTGTTACAGAGACCAGAGAGGTAGTGGATATTGTGAGGAGGGCTGGATGTGATATTAAGGAGTGTTAGAGACTATAGATTTTAGAGTATACAGAGTACCTAGATTTTCTAAAGGCATTTCGTATGACAGTAATTTATAAATGCATGAGGACCAAGCAGAACACGTCTGCAGGCTAGTTTCAACCTGCTGTGACCTTAACCAGACCAGATTAACCACAATTTTCCTTTTATAGAAAATAAATGAAAAAGTCTTCGAGCCATGCAGAGGTTCTTCTATATGTGCATCGGCAAGCAGATTTACTTTTGATGTGTTTTCAGAGAGTGAGACCCTTCATCCCTCTAATCTAGGTTCTTTTGCTTTTCCTTTGGTTTGCAATTTTTCCCTCCTTCAATGTGACCGTCCCCCTTCCTCTCACTTTGGTTTTAGCAAGATGAAGTCCAGCTGCTCCACTCTACGCATAAGAGGAACTTCTGGTTTAAGTTTTGATCCCTTCATGCTGCCTAAAGCCCTGGAAAGGAGGCACCACCATTCATATTACTCCTTCAGCCTTTAGAGACAGACAGGCTGGAAGAGACAGGCTGGCCCCATGTTTATGATGTGCTCACAGAGTTATTTATGATTTGTTTAGCCACTCTGTGTGGAGCAGTTGCGGCCTATGACTTTCAGCTCCAGGACACATTAACAGATTTGAGGGGAAACTGGCAGAGTCAAGCTACATAGTTTTACTGGGATTTCAGCCTCTCCCCACAAAGCAAATGCAGTAGCAATACCAGATGCTCAAGCACAGCGGTACATCTACAAAGACACCAATGACCCCATTGGCCTAGTGGCCAAAAGAATGCCTGCAGCAGGTGAGAAGCTGAGAACCAGGACAATAAAGTCCTCTAATCACCAGGCTCAGAGTGTGGACATGAAGCTGTAGATGTAAAGTGTGAATTGTCACCATAATTTTTTATATAGGCACACAAAAGGCTGATAGGGTATCGAAGCGAAGCTCCCAAGGTCTTGAAAGCACAGTTATCACTGTTGGAGGGTCAGATCTGCCCCAAGGAAGTATATCTGACAATGGCATGATACAGGCACTTGAAGACCTGTGTGCACTACAAATAATAGGGCCCATGGAAAAGTAAGATAGGACATTCCACCCAAAATCTATCTAGGAATCAGAGCACGAGCAAAGACAATTGTAACCTCAGTGTGCCTGGACATGAAAGTGCACAATCGTAATCAAGTAGGTGTGTTGGCAACCTGTCATTTACAGCAAGTTTGATGAGTTCAGGCAGTGCAGATAACATCGGAGCGCTAAGCTACTGGGGCTGCTCTTAAGACAGCCAAAGAGCAACCATAACTTTTCAACGGGCATCTGGGGTGAACATCTTGGGAAGGAATTCTGAGTACAACAAAAATTTTAGTTTTCTGAAAACATCCTTGTACAGCAGCTACACTGAAAGTTTTTCTTCTTTCCTCCCACTGTTCCATGCTATCCTGAAGTCATCTCCTCATGTCAATGGCATTTTTTAATTTGCATTACAGAAATGCAAGTAATAGTAGAAGAGTTCCTTTTAGATAAGTAGATTGCCAGAGGCCCCAGGAACTGAAGTGCTGGTGCCTACAACATACACTCCCAGGAATCTTGGCCCTAAGTTGTTTTAGCTTGGATGGAGCTTGGATTTGAACTTGAGCCTAGTAGGTAAAAGTTGATCGAGTGAGGCCTTAAATAATCTGCAACAACTTGGAAACACAAAGAAGCAGTGAGGACAAGGGTGCAGAGGCTCCAGGAGATACTGAGGGAAATGAACATTTACATAGACTCACTTCCCAGACACAGGTGCAGTTGCCTTCAAGACATGAACAGGAAGGAAGAACATAGCAAGCAAAGGAAGTCAGAATGTCAGGGATTCTACAAAGGACTATCTCTTTTCTGGTTCTGACAGATTACACAGAGGTAGAAGGAATGACATCTGGATGGTTTTCATGGAATCAACATTATCCAAATGCTCACACTCAACTATTGTCAAGGAGCCATGGCTTTAATTATCTCTTCTAGAAGAGGAAGTAGTTATAAAGACTACCCAAAAAATCTTCACATGCTAGGATCTGAAGGCCAGGAAAAATAGTAGGCACCCAATAACTAGCAAATCAAAGAAAGGAAGAGGAGAAACTCACCAAGAATAATATGCACCAGGTACAGTATTACTAATACTTCTCTCTAGTATTCACGACTGAGGTTTGTACTCCACCTCCTATTTGAACTTTTCTAGATCATCAAATGATATCAATGTGACCTACAAGAAACATTGTCCCTCCAGAAAAACTATTCACTGAAAAATATTGGAGAGAGTAATGTTAGGAAGGACCTGAACCTAGAAAGGACTTCAGTAGATTATATGATCTAAGTCTCTGTCTGCCTACTGAATCCTTAGAGGAATTACCAGGCTCAGGCAATGACCAGACATACCAAAACAGGAAGCCATGAGTATTTCACATAGTTTACTGTTAGAGAGGGGTTAGCCACACAGACAAAGTACACAAGTCAAGGAGTAAAAAATATGCATTATAACAACGTAAAAACAATTGTCCACAACCAATTAGTTCTAGATTTAAGTATGAATGAATGACTAAGTGAATGAATGAAATCTTTATTTTTGAGATATTTCGCTGTGATACACCCGGGAACTCAGCAATGTATCCATCTTCTGCCTCAATACAGAATGTGTCTTATTACTGGTTACCATGCAAATGACATGTATTCCTGATCTCATTTTTCTACAAAAATAATCCCTTAATTCGCCTGTAATTACCCTTGGACCAGGCTAAACCCAAGGACAGATTGACTGCCCCCTGCTCTTGACACCAACCAATTAGGCAGGTTCACATGACTGCCCTATTCTGCAGTCCTGATCGCTCCCAGGAGACTAAGGGAAACGTTCTCAGGCTCTTCAGTGACAGGATCATGCCTCCAGAAGTTCAAATGAGGAGTGATTATTGCTGATTAAAAAGTTGTTGGGAATTTTTTTTCCCAAAAAATACCACCATGTTGACCTCTGTTACTAAGCTGACTTCTCATTCAGGATTTTCAGAGTATCATTAGAATAGAGAAATGGGGATGTGTTACTGGTAATAGGAATGAGAGAAGGAATGATTTCCTCCCACAGTCATAGTTTTCCTCAGCACCTTATGACAGTATTGTACTGAGGTTGCTCTCACCTGCTAATCCCCTTGTGGTACAAATTATTTTCTCTCTCTCTCTCTCCCTCTCCCTCTCCCTCTCTCTCATGCAACCTCAAAGAATGATGGCAAGTCCAGAAAGTGACATCCATAGATGATTCTCGAGTCCCTCCCCACCAACCTGTACTTGTCAGGGTTCTTCAGAGAGACAGAGCCAAAGGAATATGTACAAAGACACATGAGAGGGGATTTACCAGGGAATTGGCCCCTGTGATTATGTGACCATGTGATTATGTGATTATGGCAGTTGAGAAATCCCATGGCAGACTGCCTGCAAGCTGGAGACCCTGCCAGGAGTGTGGCTCATTTCAAGTCCAACGGCCTCAGAACCAGGGACACCAACAGTGTAGCTAAAAGCCTGAGAACCTGAGGTCGGGCTGCTGGTGTGAGTTCTGCAGTCCAAAGGTCAGAGAGCCTGGACTTCTGATGTCCAAGGTAGGAGACCAGCATGTCCTCCTCTCAGAACTCTCAGAACCAATAGGGCAGTGCTCACCCACAATGAAGGCAAGCCTTCCCACCCAGTCCATTCAGACCCACATGCTAGCCTCCCCTGGGAACGCACTCCCAGATGCACCTAAATTAATGCTTTGCAGGGTTCCTGGGTACTCCTTAATCAAATTGACACCTAAAATTAACCACCACATAGGCCATGTTTTCAGCTAATAAAGAATCGTACTTCCTTCTGAACCCCAAAAGTAGCTCTTTTAAGAATAAAAGCTAGTACAGTTTATTGAGGATTCACTAACTGCAAAAAAGCCTTTTCATATTTTATTTCATTTAATGTTTACAGTAATGCTGTGAAAATTCTTATAGATGCAGCATTTGAGACCTGCAAAGGTTGAACTATTTTCCCAAGATCACATAACTTGAAAGTTGCAGAGCCAGGATTAAGTTGACTGCTTCCTTGTTCAATATCACTTATCTTTACAACTCTAAGAGATGGGTTCTATTCCAACTGTACAGCAAGGAAACCAAAGCCCAAAGAAGTCAGGTAACTCATGAAGCATCACACAGTTTGTATGTGGCAAAGCCAGGGCAGTCTAAATGGAAAGATGGCACTTTGAAACACAAGCTGTGCTGCTGAAATGTCTCCATACACTAATAAAACAAGAATGTGCTAGGTTTTGTGCATCTCACTTTATTTTTCATTCTAGTCACCTAAGGCCAAAAAGTTTTAGCTGTTACCCAGCCCTTCATCCAAAACAATATTAAGGATTACATGTTACATATTAAGGCACGCATCTTGTAAGTACTTGGGGAGCTGAGACAGGAAGACCCCAGGTTTGAGGACAGCCTCAGAATCTTAGCAATTTTTGAACCCTGTTTCAAAATTGAAAATGAAAAGGATTAGATGTAAAGCTCAGTGGTAGAATCCTTCTAGGTCCAAACCTTAGTAATATGCAAAATAAAAAAGAAATAGAGTATATTGGGGTGAGAGACCCCAGCCCACTTTGATGTTTCAAAAGATGCCACTTCTTATGGGAGGTTGGGCAAAAGGACTGGTCATCATTTGTTTTAGCTAAGGTTCTCCAGAGAAACAACCAATAGAAGAGGAAGTTCTTTGGGTCAGGGTTGCTATTGCTGTCTACAGTACAGTATCAAACTCGAATTTCTTCTTCCAAAAATCTTAGTTTGTTTTGTTTTGTTTTGTTTTTGTTTTTGTTTTGTTTTTGCAGTACTAGGGATTGAACCTAGGACCTCACATGTAGTAGGCAAGCACTCTACTACTGAGTCACATACCCAGTCTCAGTCTTTGTTCTTAAGTCTGTTTGTGGATTGGATGAGGCCACCCACATTATAGCCTAGCCAAGTTGACACATAAAATTAACAATCACCTTACCACTGCTGGTCACTTATTAATCTTTCCCAGAAAGGATTATCATTTTCCCTCTGGGAATCTACTGGATTTGGGAAGTTCGAATCTCTATAGCTGATGTGAGCCAGGCTTCAGGCTCTCTGAGGAAGTTGTGGCTTGGGGTGGGAAAGGAAATACATCGGCTAATAGTTAGTTGAATATTTAAATACCATCTGTAGAGTCATAAATCCAAATGTACCCAGTCCCAAACCAGGTCCCTGAAAGAGATTAAATCATTCTTAAGGTCTAGTAATGAAAAATGATTTTACATATATAAAAAGACCTTGTTTTTTTTTTTTTTTGGACTGGGGATTGAACCCAGGGGCATTCTACATTTGAGCTATATACCCCTGGCCCTATTTAATTTTTTTTTATTCTGAAATAGTGTATCACTAAATTGTGAAGGGTCTTGCTACATTGCTGAGGCTGGCTTCAAACCTGTGATCCTCCAGTCTCAACCTCTCAAATACTGGGATTACAGGTATGCACCACCATACCTGGCTAGGATCTTGCTTTTTAATGGATTCTAATGACTATCCTTTCATAAAATGATAATTTTAGCAGTTTTCCTTTTCCAGTTTGAGGAGGCATTCATGTGTATCTAGTATCACACACTGAAATGCCTTGGCTTGAGTCATGTCTCTGCATGGACACGCATTTGTTCTTTGCTCATTCCTGCTTTTTCTTAACTGACAAAGGGATGAAATAATTTTATTCAAGTGTGATACATCAGCGTATACCTGAGCATGTACATGGATAAAGAAGCAAAAACACCTCAGTTATTGGCAAGTGGGAAGCATTTCTCTCCATGAACACAGCTTGTTGATTTTATTTATTTATTTATTTTTTTTTTTTTGCGGTACTGGGGATTGAACTCAGGGGCATTCTACCTCCGAGCTACGCCCCCAGCCTTATTTTTAATTCTTTATTTTGAAACCGAGTCTCATTAAGTTGCGGAGTGCCTCACTAGGTAGTTGAGGCTGGCCGCGAACCCGGATCCTCAGGTCTCAACTTCCCGAATGCTGGGATTACAAGGGTGCGCCACCACGCCCGGCTAGCTTGTTGATTTTATACAGACTACTATTTCCACATCTAAACAGTGAAACTGCCCAGTATGGAAGCCCCCATGTAGGGATTTCTAAGAGTATCTCCCTGAACTTTACTATTGCTTTCTGATTGCGTGAGTAGAAAAAAAAAAAGAAGTAAATGCATTTATAAGAAACAGACCCAATTCCTAACCAGAAATCTTTAATTTAATAACCAGTTAATATGCTGCAGAACCTACATTATTTGACAGGAATCCACACAAAGACACCCCCAACCCCCTGACAAATCTACTAAGCTGAATTAGTACCAGTATGGGGAGAAAAAAAAGAAAGAGAGAGAGAGTTTTCCTTCAGAGTTCATGCTGACAGAAAAGAGGGTGTCAGAAGTCCATGAGAAAAGGCAGGCACATCCCAAAGAAGTTTGATTATTAAAGCAAGAACTTCACTCTGGTTCTGTAAAATGATAGGGGGTAGGAGAGGAGGGCTGGAAGAACATGATAAATTATTCAGGTTTAAAAGATGGTGATAAAAATGTAAATGTAACCCTGTCACGGAATCTTTGCACCAGCTGAAAAAATCCAGGCTGGGAGCTGAATCAGCATATTGCCTCTGATTAAAACCAATTGCAAGCACAAAGACAGGAAGAAGGAAGAAACCTCAGAAGTTCTCTGGAAAGGGCAGATAAAATGATCAAGCCCAGCTCTGATGTTAAGATGAAGCCACATTGCTGATATTCACCACAGGCCAAGGGGCCTGCCAGCACTGTTCAAATGGTGGCACTTATAATCAAAGAGCTGGGTCTTAAGTTCATAAGTGGCTACTGCTTCATTAATTGTGATCATGTCTACCTTTCCACTGTGAGCACACTTAATATTTTCCCAAGAGCAGTCCGTTAGCCTCATTTTCATTTTTCATCAGTATATCCCTTTCCCAGCTGCCAAACAAGAGCTGCCAAGCCTATGGCCAACTAGTTCAGAAAGCAAGATGTAAGAACCCCCTTCTCACATCACAATGGGATGCAATTTTGTTTATATCTATTTGAAATAGATCAAGAGATAGAACATACACATGAGTGGATGTTCAGCCCAGTGATTAGAAGCCTGAGCTCAGCATCTGGACCCTCTGGATTCAAAGACAGGCCTGCCACACAAAAGAAGCCAGCTGCCGGCCTTCTATCAGCCGTCCTTATCTCCAACACAGAGATAATTACAGCGTTTGTTGTGAGGACTCAATGAGTTACAACATGTAAAGGGCTTAGGACATGTCTAACACACAGTAAGTGTTCAATAAATGTTAGTTCTCATTAATATTGTGCTTACATTAAACATGTACCACCCACTAAGGGATTAGATAAATGAATTAAGTGCTTAAGAGAAAAGTCATTGGGCAGTCCATTGAGCCCCTGTTGTGTACTTACTTAATAGCACAGTCTGTCCATTTGTGCATAGATAGAGTTACACTATCTATGGACTGTTGACCATGATCTCTCCCAATGTGGCTGTAGGCCCTTAGGATTCATCTTAATGTAGTGATTATGGAATTTTATCAATATCAGTTAATAAAATTGTTTAATGAGTCCATTCACAAATATCAGCTGGGCACAAAAGAACCAGAGAACATTCCAAAGCCCTCCAGACACTAACAACTGTTTAGGGATGGTTATGTTTGTATCTTAAATGACTCCGAAAGCTCATGCATTGAAAGCTTGGTTCTTGGTTCTCAACACAGCAGTGTTCAGAGATGGGACCTTCAGGAAGTGATTGGATAACGAGGGCTCTGACGTCATCAACAGAGGGATCCATGGATGGATTCTCAGTTTCACAGGCTATTGGAAGGTGGGAGAAACTCTAAGAGGTGGGGACTAATTGAGGGGAGGTCTCTGGGACCATGCCCTTCAAGGGTGTATTTGTTCCCAGCCCCTTCTTCCCTTTCTCTCTCTCTGTTTCCCTGACACCATGAAGTGAGCAGTTTTGCTCCACCACAGGTCCCTGCCATGGTGTTCTGCCTCACCACAGACCCAGAGATCACGGAGCTGAGTGACCTTGAACTGACCCCTAAAACCATGAGCCAAAATAAATCTTTCCTCCTTTTAAGTTGTTTATCTCAGGTATTTTGTTACAATGGCAGAAAACTAACTAGCACCAGGAGGAAAAGGCTTCCCTGCGCTGCTAAAAGCTTGTTCTCTTAGGTGAATGCTAAGACTGATACTTGTAGACTGATGCCATAAGGAAATATATCATAATGTGTTGTTTGTGGGGTTTGACATTTCTAAAAAAGAGAATGAGAGGGAACAAAACTGACAAAGGGTCCCATGATTTGGGAGGGTGGATATGCACACACACACACACAAACACACACACACACACACACACACACACACACACACACACATATACTCAACCATATCCTCCCACTTCCAAGTAAAATTTTCTAGGCCCACATCCCAGCACATCCCTCATTGAAAAGAAATATTTGACCAGATGATCGTGAAAAGGAAACACCATCAGTGGCAAACCATCACTGTAAAGAGACACTGAGTTTCTTATCCACTTCCTCTTTGCCTGTGGCTCAGGGGGCGTTCCTTGGCCATCATCAAGGACTCTCACAGAGATGCCATGCCCTGGGGCTCCCCTGATTGTCCTCACAGTTGCACCAGCCACAAGCCCACCCTGAAGTCCCCCCAGACTAGTAACATGCCAACTCACTTCTTCACTTCCTGACCTGATGCTTTTCCCTGTCTGTCTGCAGAGTTAACAGAAGGGAAATGCCATGCTTTTAAACTATGTCAAGTAGCATCACTTGGGAGCACGGTGAATTATTAATACTTAGGTCTTTGTATTCTTACCAGGATTTGGTTGCTCATTCTGCCTTACGAGAACACCAGAGCTGGAAAGGATCAGATTTAGGCCAGGCTTGTTAGTTGGTTTTTTTTGTTGTTGTTTTTCTTTTGTTTTTAACCAATTTACTGGCCAGTGGCCTAGGAGCCTCAGGGATGTTCCTACAATAGCTTCCCTGTCTATCACTTCTCAGATATCCTGTTTGCCTAAACAATTCTGTGGAAGGACAACCTGTAGGGATGATTCTTGACTTGTGCTGTTCAGTCACAATGGATCTCCTTTCTTCGTTTGAAATTTGTATTGTGAGTTACCTCAACATTGAAGGAATTAGGTCATTCATGGCATTGATATTGTGTGCTGGAATTGTGCAATATTTTCTGGTATGATGAACTGCCGGAGTCCAGCCCTAGCAGGATTCGGGGGTCCGTCGGCAGGTGGGGAATGAGACTAGGTCATGAGAATACGAAAACCAAATGGAGTGATAAAGTGTATCTACTTTATTGTTCACAAGCAGCTGTTTTTATACTTTTTATTCAGCAGAGAAGCACATAGAACAGGGAAGTTTATGGACAGGTCATCTGACAGTTTGACAATAGCAAACTTTTTTTTCTAAAGGTTTTTACATCAGTATATAATGATTTTATTTTGACTCTGGTACAAAGCAGTGTTAAAGATTAATGAGGAATAGGCCTGTATACATTGGTCTAAGTTAGGGAGTTTTTTGTAAAACATCTGTTGTTTTTGTCAACTATAGTCTATCTTTATTAATGTATCCTGTGAAGCTCCAGGGAGACACTGTGGGAGTTGGTAAAGACTGCCTGTGCTTTGATCCTATAAAGGGGTACCAGATACCCATATTCTTATAGCCTTCTTTACCATAGATATGATTGTAGACCTAAATCTCTTTGACTTAGCTATTTTGTTTTCTATATCTATGTGCTGAGGGAGAACATAAGGTTGATTAGTAACTATATCCGAATTACCTTGCAGAGCCTGTTTCCTGACTAATGTTCGTAAGTGATCAGAAAATTCTTATGTTGTTTGTCTGAAGGCACTGGTTTTTTTTTTAGCTAATGTCAGATGTTGTTATCCGACTGGCCACCACCTGTTTTTTTTTAAGAAACTTTCTTTAATAATAATGAATGTAAAAACGAGACTTGAAGTACCCAATGTTCCCAGAATATACTATAATGTAAAGCAAGATATGCCACATATCCCTTCTTGGAAGTGTCTACCTTGCAGGATTCCATGGACCGAGCCTTGCTCATGATTCAACTGTTAAGGAGCTATGGCAATGAACCCATTTGAAGCCAAGGCACCATGCAGGGAGCTGCAGGAGAATGTTTTGTAAATAAGCCCCAGGTAGTTCTAGCCTGTACCAGGATATGAATTTAGTATTGCTGTGCATTTGGACAGGAGGCAAAGGCGAGAATATCAGTCACTCTACTGTGAGGAAGAAGCTGGGATGGATAATCCAGGAGAAGTTTGGAAAGTTGTAGGTAAAAGGGCACCAGGAGCAAAACCAAGGAGAGAGGCCTGAGTGCTTGCAGGCCAGTGAGCAGTCGAATCTAGTAGAAGTGTAAGATCGCAGGCTTCATAGATCTAGAATATACATCGAAGCCTCAGGTATTAAAGGCTTGGTCCCCCAGCAGCTGGTGGCACTATCTGGAGGTGGCAGAAACTTTAGGAGGTAGGGGCTAGTTAGAAGAGGTGGC
>PVLC010022061.1:0-27185 GCA_004027655.1 Graphiurus murinus | reverse complement strand
GACCCTCTTATGCCCCATCTTCTCCCTAGCATCCGCATATTAGGGAGAACATATGCTTCTTTACTCTTTGTGACTGGCTAATCTCACTTAACATAATGTTTTCCAGTTGCCTCCATTTCCCTGCAAATAACATGATTTTGTTCTTCTTTATGGCTGAGTAAAATTCCATTGTGTACATATCCCATAGTTTTGTAATCCACTCATCTGTGGATGGACATCTTGGCTGCTTCCATAGTTTGGCAATTGTTGATTGCATTTTTGATGATGACAAAAGTACCCAAAAACTAGTTAACGAGTGATATGATAGCAGAAATTTGATTTTTACAAAACACTTAATTTGCCACATCTACTTCTGTATATTGCTAGCCAACTCTGAGCCTAGACGGAATCTCCAATATACTTATGAATCACTTGATTCATTATTGAAAAGGGAAAAATAATTTTGGCTTGAATTAGAAGGAAATGGAGGAAAATAATAGTTATAGCCAATAAAAAGCTACTTTCTCAAATATTGCTTTCTAGCCACAAAGCTATATTACGTTCAGTTTGTACTTTGAGTAGTTCTCTCTTCACATGCTTTCTTGTCTGCTATCTGTGAGAAGAAATGAGGAATTGATTCGGGAGTTTGGCTACTCTTTGTGCATTTGTAGCACAGGGCCACTGTTGAGGAGGTCCACTGCCAAGAGGCAACATGTTGAGGGAAATATGGTTGAGAAGCTGGAGATCTTGGTGGAAAGTCAGGTTCTAGTCATGACTTTGGTGGTTACCTCTGGCAAGGAGCCTAACCTGCTGCATTGTTTTGTCTGCAACATCATAAGGATAGTTAATAAAAATAAGCTGTGTTATGTGGTACTTCTGCCATGCCCCATGCTATGGTAAACAGTTTGTATTTATGGTCTTTTGTACTCCTGGTAGAAGTCTGGTGAAGTAGCTGTTATCTGCATTGTGCAGAGGAAGGTAAAGGATAAGGATGATATAGTGCTGGTAAGTTACAGAATCATGACCCTGTGTTCTTAACCTTTGCTTCTCCTTGTGAGTAGTTAGAGTTTCAGAAGAAGAGCAGAAAATCAGAATTTTCACTTAGTATGTGGTAGGTGCTGCGACTGAGATATTGAAAACCACTGTGGGAGTTCCAGAGTGGAGGGAGATCAGAGGCGAGCCTTAGGAAAATCAGGTGCTGGTGTGAATTTTGAATTATGAGAGGGAGTTGAAGAGTAGAGAAATGATGGTGGGTAGGAAGAGTATTCCATAAAGGCACATGAGTAGGAGCTGTTATGATACATGCTGTTGCTTCTAGCTTCAGGGAAAAGTATCTTGAGAGGTGATGAGAAATGACAGCCTAGAAGTGGGCAGAAGTCAGATCATGGTAAATTGCTTTAAAGGAAGAGCATTTGTGCACATTTCATCCCAAGTTTTTAAGCACTATGGGGGAGACTGTCTTATTGATTCACTCTTTTTGCTGCTGTGATATCTATGGACACAGTCCTACCTCATTTTTGCCTGCCTGGACTACTATACTAGCTATACATTATTTATTTCTTCCAATATACAGGTGCTTTTTGACTTATAGTAGGGTTAAATTTTTATAGCTCTATTATAGCCAGGAAATATAAGTAAAAAATTAATTTAGTACACCTGACCTACAGACCATCACAGCTTAGCCACATGCTGTGCTGCAGAGGACTGGTTGTTGCCCCTTGTGATCATGTGACTGACTGGAAACTGTGGTTTACTGTCACTGCTCAGCATCATAAGAGGACCATGCCCCATGCACTAGCCAGAGAAAAGAGTCAATCAAAACCCAAAGTACAGTTTTTACTGCATGTTTTCACACAGTCATTAAGTCCAAATATTGTTAAGTGGAGCCATCTTAAAGTGGAAACTGTACTCTACCTTATGAAGCTGAGCTTTGATCAGGCCCCTCCCCTGCGCAGAGGCATTCCTAAGGTCTACTGATTAAATTTCAGATTCTTTAACGTGGACGCTGTTAAGGCTCCAATCCTCTTTTCCAGCTGTGTTTCTAGTATTTCACTTCATCACATCTCTATTTTTTATACAACTTGCTTTTTCTGCTCCCACCCAATGCCTTTATTTATGTAGTTCTATCATGGAAATCCCCTTTTCACCTTCGTACATCTCTGGATCTGCAAAGTCTATCTTGTCCATCCCAGTCTACAGCTCAAAAATATGCTTCTTCATCCACTCCTGAGGCCTCTGCTCCCTTTCAGGGATCTTCAGCAGCTACTCTTTGAAGCTGTGAGGATTTGTCTAGTTTTTATGTTCTACTGTCCATGTCTCATCCAGTGTTTTGAGTCTGCACCTTGTCAAGTTTTTAGCAATATGTTCCTGGCTTTTGCTTTGTTTTTCCCTCAAAACTCCATCTCTTACATCATTAGCATCTGTACCAAGAGGCCTCAGGATAAGTGACACCCAACCCCTTTATCCTGACCAGAGCCCTGACTACTATACCAAAATCCAAGCTCAGTATCCCTTTTGGTCTCCAGTTTAGAAGGATGATAGACTTGAATTCAAGGATATTCTTGATTTATGTTGGCATTTACTCCTTTGACACACATTAACTAATTATCTACTTTGTGCCAGGCACTGGAGACACAGTGGTAAGTCAAACATGTCCCCTGTTTTCATTAACTTACTTTCTAGAGAAGGAGAACAGCTTATAACCACTTAAAATAAATGTAAGAGCATGGGAAATGAGAATGCATGCTGCAGTACCTGCTTGCCACTGGGAGATGGGACTTAGCTAATGAAGTCAAGAATAGCTTGTCCGGTCAGCTTGGGACATGACTAAGAAGGTCAGGCTGAGACCTTTCCCATGACCATGCACTAACTGATGCTTGTCATTGTCCCTAGACTATGCCCTATCTTGGAGCCGTGGCTCCTCCACAGACAACGGCAGGTTTTTCTGAACAGTTTTCAGAGAAGGACTCTGCCTTTCCACCTTGGGTTTTTCATCTTGCCCCAGCTCTCTCACTTACTTGTTATAGTATTAATGATATTTTGGTGATCTGGCATGTAACATTGGATTTTTAATAACCATCATTTATGTAATTTGCCCCCAGATCAAGACCAGGCTTGGTTGACCCAAGGGATGTTTGCATCTCTTTTTCCACCCCCGAAAGCCCATGGAACACAATTAAAATAGGTATAAATGTGTCTGAATTAGCCCTAATTTTATAATATAAATTAAATACAGTGTAGTGGATATGGAAATTGGGTAGAAGTAATGTTGTGTGGTCTTATGTTTACATGTTGGCAGTATTTTGTTAGCATGTAGAATAGGATGTAATTAAATTTTTAATAAACTGATTATTAATTGACTAGCATTTTCAAGTGGTTAGTATGAGGCCATCACTCTGCTAAAAGATACCACCATATGTATTACTTTATTTATTTTTATTTTTTTGGAAAAACTCCTAACATGTCTTCCATGGGATCATTTATGAAAACTTTCTTGGTCATTTCATAGTTTAGTCTATACCTTCTCATCTAGACTTATTTTCCCACTAACTTTGAACCTTTGTTACAACTAGAAACATTTTTGACTGTCTTGTATGCTGAATCATTCTGTCCCCTGCTCCCCCTACACACACACACACACACACACACACACACACACACACACACACACTTCAAATGTATTATTTTCTCTTCACATCAAGATTCTAAACTTGCCGGGCATGGTGGTGCACGCTTGTAATCCCAGCATTTGGGAGGCTGAGACCTCAGCTACTTAGTGAGACTCTCCGCAACTTAGTGAGACCCTGCTTCAAAATAAAGATTAAAAAAATAGGGTTGGGGGTGGAGCTCGGAGGTAAAATGCTCCTGGGTTCAGTCTCTAGTACCGGGGGGAAGGGGAAAGATTCTAAACTTGTTGTAGTTGTTACTGCATCTAAGTTGTTTCAGTCAATCTGCACTCAATGTAATCTTTGACATTTTCTTTTTTCTTTTATTCCTTTCCTTTTTGTGGTGCTGAGGATTGGGTCCAGGACTTTGTGCATGTTAGGCAAGCACTCTATCACTGAACTACACCTACAGCACATCTTCCTTACATAAGTGGGTTCTCGGTGAATGTTTGTTGAATTTAATATCAGGAGCTTTGGGTGGCTTTGCTAGTTGATTACATTTAAACAGATGTTTTGTTATAGCAAAGTCATTAACATGATCTGAAATTATTTACTATCCCTCATCCTTACCATCTTTGATAATTAACCAGTTGTCTAAACATTCATCCTTCCCAAAACATATAACCACTAAATTTTGAGATATCAGAAATTTCCATGATTTAGGAATACTTAAATTTGTATTTAAATAAAGTTCCAAAAAGTCTAGTTTACTCTGGTAGATGCTCAATTTTTAATTTTTTAAATTTGTTGGTGCATTGTAATCCTACATCTCAATAAGGTACAGGATGGTAGAGGCATTCATGCACACAGCATTCATTTAACCCTTCTCCAATTCCTACCCTATCCCCCCCCTTCTTGAGTTCAGCTTAGTGATTGACTTTGATATGTTCATGAATGAACATCATGTGCATTAAGGTGTTTTCCTCTCTCCCCCTCCCATCTCCCTCAGTTAAGTCACCTTCTTTACTCATCTAAGTCACCTTCTTTACTCATCTCCCTCTTTGTCTAGAGTTCCTCCTACGTTCCATTTTCTGCCTAGCTCCTGCATATTAGGGGGGATATCCAACTTTTTATATTTTGTGACTGACTAATCTCACTTAGTATCATGTTGTACAGTTCCATTCATTTCCTGACAAATGACATAATTTTGTTCTTTATGGCTGAGTAAAATTCCATTGTGTATATATCCCATAGTTTTGTAATCCATTCATTTGTTAATGGACATCTTGGCTGGTTGCATAGTTTGGCAATTGTGAATTGTGCAGCTATAAACATAGATACACATGCATTAGTCTGGTAGTTTGGTTTGTATTCTTTTGGGTAAATACCCAGAAGTGGTATTGCTGGGTCATATGGTGGGTTAATTTCAATTCTTCTGAGGCTCCTCCATACTATTTTCCAAAGTGGTTGCACTAATTTGCAATCCCACCAACAATGTATTAGAGTTCTCACTTCTCCACATCCTCACCAGCATTTGTTGTTTGTATTTTTAATGATTGCCATTCTAATTGGAATTAGGTGAAATGTCAGGGTAGTTTTGATTTGCATCCCTCTGATTGCTAATGATGTTGAACTTTTTTTTTCATACATTAATTGGCCATTTGTATTTCTTCTTTTGTGAAGTGTCTATTTAGTTCACTTGCCCATTTTTGATTGTGTTATTTGGTGAGTTTCTTGAGTTCTCTATATATTATAGATATTAGTCCTCTATTGGAGGAGTAGCTGGCAAAAATCTTCTCCCATTCTGTCAACTCTCTGTTGAGGTTCTTAATAGTTTCCTTTGCTACATAGAAGCACCCAGTTTAATTCAATCTCACATATTGATGCTCCTTTGAATTTCTTGTGCTTTTGGGGTCTTGTTGAGAAAGTTTTTACCTGTGCATGTATTGAAGTGTTGGATCTATGCCCTTTTCAAGTAGCTGCAAGGTCTCTCTCTGGTCTAGTTTCCAGGTCTTTCCTCCATTTTGAATTGACTCTTGTGCAGGGTGAAAAAATGGGGTTTATTTCCATTTTTCTGCATATCGTTAACCAGCTTTGCCAACACCATTTGTTGAAGAGGCTGTCTTTTCTCCAGTGTATGTTTTTGGTTCCTTTGTCAAAAATCAATTGGCTGTAAGTGTGCAGATTTGTTTCTGAGTCTTCTATTCTGCTCCATTGGTCTATGTGTCTGTTTTTGTGCCAGTACCATGCTGTTTTTATTACTATGGCTTTGTAGTATAGTTTGAAGTCAGGTATTGTGATGCCTCTTGCATGTTCTTGTTGCTGAGAATCACTGTGGCTATTCTGTTTTTTTGTTGTTGTTGTTGTTGTTGTTCCAAATGAATTTAAGAACTGATTTTTATCTGTGAAAATGATCTTGGTAATTTAATGGGTATCTCATTGAATCTGTAGATCACTTTTGGAAGATTGACTATTTTGATGATATTTGTACTGCCTATCCAAGAACATGGAGGGTCTTTCCATCTTTTAAGATCATCTTTGATTTATGAGATGGGTACTATATAATGTTATTAGCAGTTTATTAGCAGAATTAAGATGTCTGAGGCACAGGAGTTAGATAGCTTGTCTGAGTCACATCACCTAGTAACGGGCAGAACTGACACTGAAACCTGTATGTCTTTGATTCCTGACTTGTGTTCCCAATCCTGTTCACAGTTACCTGTATATCTTTAAATGGAGTCTCATCTCACATTTAATTTCACTATTACTCTTTGGCACATCACCTGTGTAGGCATACCTGGACTCCCCCGTACTGTGAGTAAAGATTGTGAAAAAATATTGTTACTATTATGTGTGTCATATCTGGTAAGAAAGTGTTTGTCTACTTGTCTCAAGTCCCAGATCATTTTTTTTTTCCTTGTGGAACTGGGGATTGAACCCAGGGGCATTCTACCTCCAAGTTACATCCCCAGCCCTATTTTTTATTCTTTATTTTGAAACAGGGTCTCACTAAGTTGTGGAGTGCCTTACTAAGTAGCTGAGGCTGGCCAAGAACCCGGATCCTCCTGTCTCGGCCTCCCAAGTACTGGGATTACAAGCGTGAGCCACCACACCCGGCTCCAGATCATCTTTTAGAAAAGGATTTGACTAAAGTTATTTGGCAACAGATTTCCCAAATATATTTATAAATTCAGTTGCTAAAAGCTTTTGTATAGCTTTCCTTTGTGTACCTATTCTTAAAAATATGTTTTTTTTTAAAAATTTACAAATGGTCAGCCATTGCTTTTAGTTTCTTTTCAGTTTTTAAAAAAGTTTATTACTAAGAACACCCTTGCCAGATTTCACTTAATCGTATTTTTTTTATGGTCCAGTCATTAACCTGCTGAAAAAGTAGCTTAAATGGAAATATTGACATAAGCCTCATTACACTGGTTCCAATGTATTGCTATCATAAAGTATCCATCTTCTGTATGTGTATGTTTTCATAGGACAGTATTGAAAAGGTAATGGAAAATTAATGTTGCAATGGAGAATTTGATTGTGTATAAATTTTTAAGCACTCCATCACAGTGTATGTTTACAACATCAAGGGGTTTATTTGGGATTAAGGTTTATCATGAAATCATGAACTTTGTGATATTTAAAATATATTTTACAGCTGGCTATATATTATTTCTGTTCTCCATTTTTAATTTTTCCTCAATTCTTTGGCAAAATATTTGCTATGTGTCTCTCTTTGGGCTGGTAACACAACTTATAGACACTTTCAAGAGGAAAAGCACCAAGTTTTAGGATCTTGAAGTGGTCATTCTATCACACTTTCCCTCATATATTTTTTTGACAATAAAACTTTAAAGTGTGCTATGGTGTAGTAGTCTCAAATGATAGAAGCAGTCTGAGTTAATCATTTGAAAGATTTATTATCATTATCTCCATTATTTGGCTTTACTTGTTTGGGCGGAGAACCTTGCGTATCTGGTTTTCATAAAGGGAGGAAGCCAGGTGTGGGGAACTAAAGCAATTGAAATGGTGAGAGGAGTACTGGGATACACATAACCTTGGGAGGTCATTTCTTTTTATAAATACTTGATATGTAAAAGTGGAAAAATTTCATGGCTTATTTGAAACTATAAGCATTGTCTTATCAATTGAATCATCCTAGATATCACTTTATGAAACTTGAGAAGAAACAAGTACTTTTTTTGCTAGATCTAAAGCTTCTAACAGATTTTAGGTGGTCTGTAGGTAAGAGTATGTGACCATTGATCTTTTGTAACTGTTTCACTCTGGAAAAGTTACTTGCCTTCCATATGCTTCAGTTTCCATACCTATAAAATGAACACAATAATAGTGCCTAGCTGATAAGGTTTCTGGGAGGTGTAAAAGGGTTATTGCGTAGTAAAGATTTAATATTATTTAAATAGTGAATAGATTTATTTTATTTTGATTCAGAGCATAATGGCAGAGCAGAGGTTTACAGGATTGGGTTCTCATCCTGGTTTCTTATTTAACAGTTGCCCAGGTATAATTACACATATTTTTTAGGCTTTTTGGAAGAATGAGATTATATATGTAAATTACCAAGAATAGTATTGGACCCAAGAGTAGGTGCTCAATGAATGAGGGCCATTATAATTATTAAAAAAATCATTAGATTGAGTGCCCAAGTACCCTATGTCTTTACAAAATAGCATTATTTTATTCAAAAACATAAAGAAAAAAGTCAGTGTTCTCAGAGACCCATGTAGGTGAACATTACCTCTCAGCCAAAAGAAATATATTACAGTGTAAGTGGTTGTAAATGCTATGTTCTATTTATACATGATGAAGGTGTTGTGAACTCTGGAGTCACATTTTAAATATCATGTGTGTGAGGGCTTTCTTGTTCCTTACCTTGTAAAATGTCCTCATTTTAAATGTCTCTAAGTGTATGTAAACATGTATAAAACAGTTCTATTAATAAAATAAGAAAGATCTTCTAGACCAAGCCATTTTCTTTTTTTCACTGTTTTATTACAATCCTCCTATCAGGATTTCATGTTTGATCTTAAAATCACAGAATTGTGTAGCTGGAAGGGATTAGTTTAACACTCTAAATTTATACATGAGGAAACTGTGACCTGACAAGTTTAAATGATTTGCCCAAGGCCATATAGTAAGTTAGTGGCAGAATCCTAGTCCTTTGTTTTCAAGCCCAAGAAATTTAAGGAAAAAAAGAGAAACTGGATCCAGGCAAAATTGAAGATTTTTTAAAAATTTAGGATATGTGGCATGTGACCTTTGTCATATAGATGAAAAGAAAGATTAGTGGGGGCTGGTGTGGGGGACCTTTACCTGGTAGCAAGAGCTGGCCCTCTGAAATTACCCTGAGGGAGCCATCCACTTATAAAGGATATTGCACTCTCAGGTATGTTTAGATGACAGTTATCCAGGATGTCAGGTTGAATCAAAAAGGTAAGCAGTGGCAGGTAGGGTTCCAAGCAGTAGTGGGGTAGCAGATTCAGAGTCCAAAATGCAATAGCACCTTTGCTCCAGGGAGGCCCTGCTTGAGGATGTGGCTTACATTTCAGTGTGACCATTTCCTGAATACAGTAAATATATACCTATAAATATACTGAAAATATACATTTACTTAATACAGTAAGTATAATACCTATATCTCATGATTACGCTGATCATAAAACAAGGTAATCCATAAGATTAATTTAGTACCTTGTTTGGCATACATGGTATTATTTACTTAGTAAATAATAGCTTTCTGTGTTATTCCAGGAGAAATTCCAGTCTCTTTGCAGTTAAGGATCTATAACAGGGAGATGAACTCTTCCTTGAGAAAGGGCTGGAGAACTTTCTAGGGTTCCAGAGTCCTTGCTTTATCAACTTCAATTTAGGATAACATTCTACTCTGAAGAGGTGGCATTTAGTAGAGAGACTGATACATAAACCTGTTCTGTGAACTGGCCAATAAAGTGCACATTTGGTATTCTTTGGTATTGCAATACAAAGACCAATATGTAGCATATTTACTTGCATATTTTTGTAATTTTGGATTGTGAGCTCATAGACAGCTGGAGGTTAATGCAAATGCCCCTTTATTCTAGGTCAAGTTATTGTCTTTCCACATAGGATTTATATTTGGTTTTTGCATGGCACCCCAAGGCAGTACAAATCAGGAATCATTTGTTGTTAACTCATTGGCAGTGATATATAAATAAATGTGAACCTCTTTAGGGAGAGGCTATGATGAGGATTATTCAGGACAGCAGTTCCTTCTTCCCCTTTTTCATGAATGAATTTTTCTCATTTATACTTTCACTCATAAAATAGACCTTTGTGTGTTCCAAGTATATGAGGATATTCCTGTACAATTCCCAATTTGCTCCAGGCTTAGTTTAGATGGTAGTTAATGAGTTCAATTTTGATTACTGACTTTGAAGACCATAGTGTGAGAGGTTGGAGGTAGGTCAGAGTTCCTGAGAGAATTCATATAGGAGTCATGGTTGGATCTCTCAGAGTGAGTGCAATCACAGCCAGAGGGGGCAAGGGGAAGAAGAAGAAGCTGACTGAGAAGAAAAGCTCAAGAAATCCTACAGAGAAGGAAGGAAAACCTGGAATTAGAAGGAAGTAAGATTGTGTATGTCCTTCTAAGAAAGATTAACGAGAGCAGTGGCTAAGGAAAGGAGGTCAAGAAGAGGACTTTGAGAAAAAGTTATGTGGGATTAAGTTGACATTTGAGAACAGTTTTGGTGAAGTGCTGGGATATAGTCATATAACAAGGAAGAAAAAGATAAATGAATGATAGAGAAATGGAAGCAGAGAGGAACTACTATCTGAGAAGCAAAACAACTTATTATATAGTTAAATAATTAAGAGGTATGTGTGTGTGTGTGTGTGTGTGTGTGTGTATGTGTGTGTGTGTGTGTGTGTGTGTGTGTGTGTGTGTGTGTGGTAAAGGATCAAACCCAGGGACTCATGCATGCTATGTAAATACTTCACCACTGAGCTATAACCCCAGGCCTAAATTTTTGATTAGCAACACATGGAGAGAAGTTTCTGAAAGACATAAACTATTTGGTACTTGCAAATGTCATTCTCTGCTCATAACACCTGATTAAGAAGATTTCTTGGGATTTAAAAAAAAACCCACCCTATCTGAATATTCAACTATTATATTTTTAAAAACTAAGCCATTTGGATGAATTAAGGTAAAATAAGTCACAACATTTTTCTTTTGACATTTATCCAAATCCTTTACTTAGAGACATATAAAATTAAAAACATAGTTATCTTTTTGAAGGAATAATATTAAATCAAACAGGATAAATCAGTTAATGTGTGAAACTAACATTGGAGAAAATGAAAGACCACACCCTATAGATTGTTTTGGCTATTAGCAGAGTCCTTGCTCCTGCATATTGGTTACCCTGCCCTTCTTAGGTTGTTCTATGGAGCACTCTTCTGGGGAAATTAATTGATATGCTTTCAGAAAGGATTTCACAATTAAACTACTTTGAGAAATAACAATTTTAAAAGTTGTAGGCCCCTTTTGGAGATCCATGAATTTCATCGGCACATTAAGGGTTTTGAAAAATATAGTTTAAAAAAACAAAGTTACTAAAGTTGTATTTCTCAAATTTATTTACATGAAGAAAAGGTGTGTATGTGTGTGTATGTGTGTGTGTGGTGGTTCCAAGAAAGAGAAGATTCTAATTAACACTTCACTTTATGGAACAGTGGTGTTTGGTGGAACTAATTTGAGATGGATTTAAATCTCTAGTAAAAAATAACTTTCAAATAAGGTTCTCCTATATGTCAGGCCTGGTACTTGGCAAATAGACAGTGATCCTGTCAGGGTATAGACCCAGCCTTCTTGTTGACTGCTTTCCCCAAACCCACATCAAACAAAAGATCTCCAGTCATCATGATCATGAATTTGCATCATTTAGCATAGTTTGGGAAATCTATGAGTCTTTTTTGGTTTCGATTAATAGGAATGCAGTCTAACTCAGATAAACAGGGCTGAAAATGGACAACAGGGAGGTAATTGTAAGGCTATAGAGATTTCAAAAAAAGTATAGTTTTGGTTCATGGAATCAGGATGCCATCAGGAATGAGGCCGTAGCTTAATCCCTATCTCTGTTTCTTTTATGTAGTCTGTCTTTTGTCTCACTTTTAGTTTTTCTGAGGCTTAAGCCTAATTATGATCATCCCAGCCCCACCACTACAGGCTTTTGAGTCCTTGAGCTGATATACTTATTCTTGACTATTGGCTGCTTGAAAATCTATTGGTGTCCATACTAGTTCATTCAAGCAAGAATAAGAAATGGACATTTAGAGGTGTTTCTTTAAGACATTTAAGTCTGAGTAGAAAGTAAATGTACTTAATATAACTGGGATGCAGAATTGTAGTGTTTGAGGAGATAGGCAATGATAAATTATTTTTAGCACATTCTGTTTCATAAAAATCCTGAATGGTTCTGCCTTTATTTATAGAACAGAATGTAAAATATAACAATTACTTAAAAGATAAATAAATGCTAAAATAAAATAGAGTTTCTCTGCTACCCTTGACCCTTTAGCTAATATGGTCTGTAATGTAGGGAGAGGGGGCAGGCATGGAAACACCAAGTGGTTATAGAGGCCAGGAAAGAATTATTGCTTTCTTTACTTTCTGACTTACTGGCAGGACTTACTGAATTTTTTTTCATGTTGTTTTGGAAGAATGTTTCCAATGGCTCTACTATTGAGTTACTTTGGAAGGGGTAACTTCCTAGTTCATCTAAATTTTCTTGCATGCCTTGTAGACCACTCCCGTGACCTCAGTCATATTGCCTGTGCCCATGGGAATCCAACTCTTTTGGGTTACCAATGATTGACAAGTGTGGACCGAATAATATTCAGTATGTATCTCAGTTTTTCCTTGTGAGAATATCAGTCTGGAAATAGTTGAGATACATTTTGAGATGTTAATCTCCTAGCAATTGAGCATGGTTCCCTCTGTTGAACAAACCTGGGCCTATTTTTTCCTATTTTCTTATACTCACACATAGAAGCACCTATTGATCTTTCCATTGGCAGATTCAGGTTTAACTCAATATCCAGATTTATGAGGATTTGAGAAAGGAAGTAATTAAAACATGCTCAACTCTCTGATTATTTTGCCTTCTTGAATATTAATTGCATTAATATTATTTAATATACATTATTTACAGAATATTATTAATATCATGCATATTAATTAAGCAATATTATCTTTCAGTGTTCTATATCTAATATAGGTCTTTCTCACTATACAGAAGCGGCTTATTTTTCTGGCATCTACCTTAATCTCACATGCATGTTAGATGGCCTGAATTAGATGTTCATCACATTACCCAGGGCAAGGAAAACATCCACTAAAGATCAAATTCAGACCCCAGATATGGCAGTCTTAGCAAGGTCTTGCCATATTCCTATAGCCCTTCACTTTCCATCACTTTCTTCATTTAGAGATGTCTAGAAATCTCAGATGGAGCCTTCCTCTAAGCTTTTTTCTGACCCTGGAGTTGACTTGCTTTAGATACTTGATTTTACCTGTTTTTGTGTTTCAACAGGGCCTTTCCATAACATTCATCCTCCACTGAATGAGCTGAGTAGCTATTTTGAGAGTCTGGATACTTTAGATTTCAGGCGTCTGTATAGCAACCTATCTTATATGTGGATGACAAATACAAATATACAAATGCAAATATTTCTAATGTTCATTTACTTGGTAATAGCCATCTGGAGTGTTTTCTAGAAACAGTGCTGAGGCTGATACAATATGCTCCAAGGCTGAACTTCGGTCATGATAAAAATAATGAGGAATATCTAAAAAGGGGGACTGAGGCCATCATCCTTCCAACTACAGGATACCTGGGACTCCCAAGGGACTCATGTCTCCCTTATCTCACCTTCACCCTTAGGTAGGCTTGGGTGATGATCTATGAGGAAGGAAGTTTGTTGTAGGAATTTCTCTTTGGATCCTTGATATTTACTCTCCTCTGTTTCATGCTTTCTCATTTTGCATCAAACATTTTGTCTAGTGTCACATTTGCCTAGGTCACATTTGCACATTGACATTGATTTAACTAAAGGTACTAAGATCTTATTATAACAGATACTGTCTGTTATATAATAAGTTGTTATATAACAGTTGACCAGCATCTTGGACTCTTAAGTTGCTCATATCTATTATCCAGATACCTACATTCACCAGAGGTCACTCTCCTTGCTACATATATCTTTGTTCAAGGGCTTGGGCTTCTACTTTTGCCTATATTCTCTAAGTTTCTTATTAAGTTAGTTGCCTTGTTATTTCCCCTCCATCTTTTACTGTCCTGTCAAATGCCTTATGTGTGAGTTTTTAGCTAAGTTTCTGAGCTTCATCCTCATAGTTGGGACCCTGCAGCCACTGGCTATACATCTCAGGGGCCAACTGCCTTATCTAGAACTTTCAAGGATAATTCTACCAAATTTATCACCAGTTCCCTCCTCATTTCCCCATGTTTTATCTTGCTGACTGCTTTCTTGAACCATGCTTACTCAAATTTTCCATACTTTGGGCTGAAGTTCTACTGTTAGGTACATCTATACCCCAGTACCTTTTTAGTCTCTAACTAATACTTATTTTACTGTGTATATCCTGTTTTTAACAAATTCTGAGATTTAATAGAATTATTTTATGCTTGGAAAACCTTATTGGCAATCCACTTTACAAATTACTTTAGAATATTCATACTCTGTAGTTGATAGCTTTGTCTTTTTTACTGGTGTTCAAATTTTTATTATTTTTCGACATCTCTTAGTGTGTTTCCCTCTGCATCCTACCGCTATCTCCCTCGTCCCTTCCTATGGATGCTAGTGAGATTGGTAACGATACCTTCATACACCAAAATAACATTATTTGGACTGCTTCCTTCCTTGAGCCTCTGTTTTCAACCCTCCTTCTCTCTCCTCCAATTCTCTTCATTTTGAATGGTCTCCTCATTTTCATGAAATATCCTTTCTTTCCTATTTTCTCTCTAGCTTCCACATATGAGAGAAAACATATGATCCTTGACTTCCTGAGACTGGCTGATCTCACTTAGCCTGGTGTTCTGTAGTTCCATCTATTTTCCTGCAAATGACAGAATTTTGTTCTTCTTTATTGCTGAATAAAATTCCCATTGTGTGTATATACCACATTTTCTTTACCCATTCACCTGTTGACGGATACCTAGGCTGATATAGTTGATATCTTTTTCTAGCTTGATTCTTTGTTTGAAGGCAGTGAAAAGTTCTGCTCAAATATAGTCTCTATCAGAAATGCTATTTTCATGTGTGGTTCATAACTAGTGTAGAGCTATTATTATTGTAACATGTTTGATATGTAACAAAAGTTATTAGAGAAAACTTGATACATTCAGGAGTTACCTTGGAGTGTTCCTGAAAAAAATCAATACTTTTTTTTTCTGTGCAACATTTTTTTTGGTGACTTTTGATTAAAGAGTAAGTGTTTTGGGTAGGTTATTCCAAATATTCTAGTTTTAAGATTCATTATAATACAGTCAGTTCAGGGT
This sequence comes from Graphiurus murinus, assembly GCA_004027655.1. Classification (NCBI taxonomy): domain Eukaryota; kingdom Metazoa; phylum Chordata; class Mammalia; order Rodentia; family Gliridae; genus Graphiurus; species Graphiurus murinus. The sequence goes on along the minus strand of PVLC010022061.1, from coordinate 12,022 downwards.
CATCAAAACCAGTTTTTGGCCCATACTTCCTAGGAAGAAAAACTCAATTTGCTGTTTTACATTGTGCCTAAATACATGATGACTCCCTTCCTGAATAATAGCAGACTTTTTTCCCAAAGGCCTATATGAAAAATAATATTCATTGATAACTTGTGAAGAATATGTACAGTTTAAAACAGGTTCTCATTTACCACCTTGCCATTACTTTTACAGTCAGTATCAGAAACTGAGTGAAAATGCTAGATAAGTTTGATTTGAAAGTGAAATTCAATTGACTTGAAGAACCTCAAAATTTTTTTTATCTCTAAGCATTCAATTTCCTATGGAATTGGCAAATCCTAGCCTGGATCAAGGACAAGAAATCAGTATATAATACTGTTTTCAAAGGTACTCTAGAATCATGTAATTCAAGACCAGGGCTTACATTCAGAAATGAGTTCTCAAAATGGCTTATTTTATATGAAAAATGTACCCATAAAGCAATATTTGTAGTAGATGAAATGGGAGATTCATGGACTCATTTACCATTTGCTGCATTGTTCCATCCCATTGATGACATTGTTCTTGATTTGTAAGCAGTCTGTGTCTCATTGCCATCTGGCTCAGCCCAGCTCCAGCACCATAAGGTGAACTGAACTCTTAGTGGTGGGAAATAGTGCTCTATATTTGTCACAGTGTACTAGCACAGACCCAGAAGTCAACTGTTTGACATTCCAGAAAACATTCTCATGGCAGTGAGTTAAACTTCATGGAATGTCTTTTTCCAGTGGATGATGAAATCCTTTAGCAATGGTTACCTTTTGTGGAAGAAAATCTTGTATAAAAAGTAAGTAGCTCCAAGAAGGGTTGGAGACTGTGCTCTTGTTTTTGAAGTAGACACCTGCCAACTCTAGGTACTTTATTTATGCTTGAGATGATAGCTTAAGAAGATAACAAAGGAAAATCCAGTTATATGTTATTCCTTTCTCCATTTGATTGTCTGATATATTGTGTTGATGTGGGGCTTCTAGAAATCCTTCTGTGTTTTCATCTTTAGTCAGCTTAATAATTAGTGCATAATCAAACCAGGCTTACATGCCTGGAAGCTCATAAATCAGTCTCTGAAAAGGACTACAAACTTCCAAGAACAACATAAATTCTAGAGTGACCTATTTTTTTCCTTACCTTCACATCTGCTGAGTATTCTATACCTCTCTGTCTTATACCTCTAACCCCAAATCTCAGATATGGTCACATCTTGCTTCTGAAACTACTCTAACTAGAGGAAGTAAACTTTGAACTCCCATGTCCTCTTGCTTGACATGCTTCCCAATTTGCTCATAAAGTTCTTTAGTTATGTTGGGACATCTAATCCTTCCATTCATTAGCATTCTCTCAGTTTTGAAAAACCTCCACCCTTCACAATGAGAGGAGGCTTAGAATGACTAGACTGTGAGGATCACTTTGAAATTTCTGTTTGGTCTTCCTATCAGTGAATCTTTTCACCCTTGAATAAACACATCTCATATTGTTTACTCAGGAAAAATAAAATCGGGTCTCCTGTGAAGAAAGGCCTGATTTTGATCTTTTCCTTCTAAAACGATAGACACTTGTCCTTACTGCTTGCTACCCCCATCATTTCATGCAGAAGTGATTGTTTCTTTCCTCCTGAGGCTTGAATTCCTTATAAGAGAAATGCCCTAGCCTTGAAAGTTTGTGCCCAATTTTGGTACTTTGGGTTTGAGTTCTCCCTGTGATAGCAAATCTCACAGAGGGTGTGCATGGCATTTGGGCACTTATCTTGCCTGGTATGGAGAGTGAGGCAACAGTTTGCAGAGTTGATGAAGGCTGAGTGTCAGGATCTAAGGGCTTAGAATGCACTAGAGGGTTCCTTTTATGTGGGACACAGTATATTAGTAATTATTTATGGATCCCTGATTCATATCAACCACCATTTTATACACTTCACACCATGGCCTTTTAGTCCTAACCCGACACCTCTTCATTTCCATCCATTGGCTCCTATCCCTCCACCTGGCCTGCTCAACTACTCCTGTCAGGACTATTTATGTGTTTTATTGGGACTTGCAATCAATTGGCACTGCTTCTTTTGTCCTATTCGTACCTCCTCTTATTTTTACCACCTTCCTCCTTAGATAGAAAGTCCATAGCTCATTGCTTTGTAACATCCTGGTATTTTCTGTTTTTCGTACACGTGTATCTTCTTTCATATCCATCTGTCAAAATATTATGCCTAGTAATTGCAAATAAAACATATTTTCAATATCTGGTAACTGAGAGATGATGGAGAAAATCACTTAATGCTACTCTCAACCCACCAACATCTCATCTTTATTTTTCTGGTTGCTCTGCTCTCCCAGTGTCTTACAGTTTCATATTTCCCTAGCCGTATTCTCAGTTGATGACTTCACCCCTTATTTCATAAGAAAATAGAAGCATCCAGTGGCACTTACTCAGCTTCTTACCACCCAACCCACATGGAGACCTGCCTCTGTGACCGGGCTTGCACTGTGCTCCAGTCCTTGCTTATTCCTCCCCTTCACAACCAGACCTCTCAGACAGATGTTTACATGTGCTCATTTTTCTTGACTATTATTTAGTTCTTGATCCAAACTGAATTCTTCTGTCATTGTAACCAAGAAAACTTTTGCTGAGGTAATGAAAGACATTTGGAATGTCCCCCCGACCCTCACAGAAATAAGGTAGCAATGCTGGAGGAAGGCTTGGTTGCTAAGGCAGGCTCCCTGGGGGTGTGGCTTTGGAGTTATATAAGGTTCTCTCCTCTCCACACTCTCCCTCTTGCTTCTGGCCTTCAGGATGTGAGAGCAGAGCGCTTGATCTTTCCCTCTCTCTGCTTCTCACTGCCATTTCCTGAGCTCCAAAGATCCAGCCTGACCTACACTAAACTCCAAGATCTCCAAAATATGTGAACAAATAACTCTTCCTTTCTCTCAGTCATGTGGGCAGTTGTCTTGGATTGAATTAGTAAGAATGTTGACCAAGACAAAAAGATGACCTTGAAGGCATCATTCAGTCCTCTTCCTACTCTCTGGATATTCCTCTTCTGCTTGGCCTTCAAATGGGAGTGACCTTCAGGTTTATCACTTGGCTCCCCTTTTCCCCCATGCTCTGCTGTCTGAAATCTTCCTAAAATCATCTCACCTATGTGATGACTTCACTTATAGACTATAAGCAAAGGACTGCAAATTTTTTCTCTAGTTCATACCTTTATTTGATCCTCAAGTCTTGCTCATGTGAAATTTCCAGTGGAATATCTCAGAAGCTTTTTAGAAAGTTAAGTGCCATCTATGGCACTTTCTTCTCTCTTATCCTTTGATTCTCAACCATCATGTTCAATCTATTACCAATCCTGTAGATATTACCACTTACATATTGAAACTATTTCCTTCCACTCCTGTTGTCATGACCCCAAATCTAAGACATCATCTTTTACCATGATCATGATAGCAGCCTGTTAATTGGCATCCTCATTTCTAATCTTACCCTCCAATCAATTGTTATATTACAACCAGAAAAGTCTTTCTCAAATGCAAACATTATCACTCAAGTCCATTTAGTGACTTACCCTTAGCTTTATGGTAAATAACATATTTCATACAGACTTTGACTTCATCTAGCTCTCATCCTACTTCTATAGTCTCAATTGTGCTGTTATTCTTATTCTCTTGTGGGTTATTGCTTTTTCCCACCACAGGTTCTTTGCACATGCAGTTCCTTCTGCCAGCAATGATATCTTCTTTCCCCCAGCTCTTTATCTAGTTAATGCTTATAAATCTTAGATCTTTGCTCAGAGATCACTTTTCTAAAGAATCATTTCTGGCTTCTCAGCCCTCAATCAAGACAATATGAGGTCCACATATTATAGAATCTGGCCTGTACTTTTCTTTTCCAGTGCTGTCACTGTTGGTAAGGATTTGTGTGAATGTTTGATTAGTGTAAGTCTCAGTGACAGATCATAGCTATTTAGCTTGTCATTTTGTACCCAGTGTCTGGCATGTCACAAATTATGTAAGTATTTCCCAAATGAGTAAGTATACTTTAATCAACTTAGTCATTATAATAATTATAAAGGTAAGTACTGATCATTCCTATCTTTTTTTTTTTTTTCCATCTTTTTGTGTGTGATACTGGGGATTGAACACAGAGGCATCCTACCTCTGATCTATACTCCCAGCCCTAGTTTTATTTTTTGTTTCTGAAACAGTGTATCACTAGGTTACTGAGAGTCTTACCAAATTGCTGAGGCTATTCTTGAACTCTGACTATCCTCTATCTCAGCCTCCCAAGTACTGGGATGATAGGCAAGAATCAGGCAACTTGCCTGATATCATACAAGTTAAGTAAATGGCAGACCTGGAATTCATTTTTCTATTTTATTTTTATTATATTGTTTAATTGATATAAAGATACACTTTAAGAACTCATACTCTTACCTTAATTCTTTTTTTTTTTTTTTGCGGTACTGGGGATTGAACCTAGGGGCATTCTACCTCTGAGCTATAACCCCAGCCCTATTTTTTATTCTTTATTTTGAAACAGGGTCTCACTAAGTTGCAGAGTGCCTCACTAGGTAGCTGAGGCTGGCCACGAACCCAGATCCTCCGGTCTCAGCCTCCCAAATACTAGGATTACAAGCGTGAGCCACCATGTCCGACTTACCTTAATTCTTATAAAATCTATTTGATAATCTTTAGTCTGATTACATTCTTGTGGCTTAGCTGTTAGTTTTCTAAATTAAATGGTTATTTCTGCTTAAACATTTAACTTATTATATTGATAAAGATATGTTTCATGATGTGTCGGAGGCCAAAGGAATAAACAGCTACTTCTTCATTTATTAAAAGAAAATAAGCACCCCCCAATTAATTTATTGAAAATGTCACTGATCCCAAGTTTTGGAAACTTTTCATTTTTTTCAGTACTTGGAATAGAACCCAGGAGTATTCTATCTGTGAGATATAACCCCAGTCCTACTTCATTTTTTTGTTTGAAACAAGGTCTCGATAAGTTGCTGATGGTCTCAGTAAGTTGCTGAGGCTGGCATCAAACCTTTGATCCTCAGCCTCCCAAATATTGGGATTAGAGGTGTGTGCCACCATACCCAGTTTTCGAAACCTTTCTTTGTATTACACTTGGTGACACGTGGTTACTTCACATTTACTTATCCACTCACCATTCCCTACAAAAACACAAAAAATCCAGTAACTTCACAGTTTCAAGGACTCATTGAGACACCTTATCTAGGCTCCTTTGTCCCTCACCAACAATTCTGTTGCAGATTTCCTTTCTGTAGCTTCGAAACACTAATGAATTATCTATGAGACTAACTTTGCTTTTACCTTGTGGACAAGGGAAAATACTTAGAATAGTTCACACAATATCTTCCCAAAAGCATTCTTTACCAAATCAAGCAACAATGTGAATAGAATAAAATCTTGTTATAGTTTTTTTTACATCTTGTTATAATAAAATCTTGTTATAAGTTTTTACAATATGTTTTAGCCACACTTCTAGTGTCTGGAAGTAGTAGTAATAATTTGACTGATTGCTTATATTTATCAACCATTTATTAATTGCCTACATTCTTCAGATATCAGTTTAGACCTAGCAGGAAGATTAGGGGGGAGAAAGAGAGAGAGAGAGAGAGAGAGAGAGAGAGAGAGAGAGAGAGAGAGAGAGAGAGAAGGAATTCTCTATAGGCTCCATTCTATCAGGTTCTATCAGGCCATGTAGCAGAACTTCCTATAATGATAGAAATATTCTGTATCTAGCTAACATAGAAGCCACATACAACTGTTGAATGTTTGGCATGTATCTGGTGTAACTGTGGATCTGAATATCTGAATTTTTAATTTAATTTTTGAAATAACAGCTTTATTGAGATAAAATTCACATACCATATAATTCACCTATTTAAAGTATATAATTCAAAGATATTTTAGTATATGCAGAGTTATGCAACCATCACCATAGTCAATTTTTGAACATTTTCATTACCCTAACAAGAAATCTAGTACTCATTAGCAGTCATTCCCCATTTTCTGCCAACTTCCCCAGCCATAGGCAGCCATTATCTTTTTCCCATCTCCATGGATTTGCCTATTTTGAACTTTTCATATAAACAGAACCACAATATGTGGTCTTTTTGTGAGTGGCTAATTTGATTTTAGTTTTTTTAAATTTAACAGCCACTTGTAGCTAGTAACTACAGAATAAGAGAAGTGAGAAGACCAAAGACAGATGCTTAATGGATGCTGCAGAATGAGAAGAAAATCCTGCAAAAAGGGACATAAGGAAAATAGGTCAGAAGGATAGAAGTTGAGTCCAAACAGAACCTAGCAATAAGACAGGATCCTGAAGGAAAAGATGGGTAACAGTAGAGATTCAGTACAGAGATAGGATAAGACTCCTGAGGCTAAAGGGCATTGCAGTATGGTATGTGAGCAAGTGTAGGCAGGTTGCACTTTTATGCCAATTAGAGATGAAAGAAAGGAAGAAAAATTTAGAGTAGCTTGAGAAGGGTATCAGGATTGAAGACAATTTTGTTTTGTTGCTTCTAGTATTTTCAGTGGATGCTGGAGCCTACATGTAGTCAGAAGAGATGGAATCAGTGGACATGAAGAGACTAAAGATTGAGCAGGTTCTGAGGATGTGGGTGAAGGTAGGCCCAAGTACATTAGCATAGTAGTAACCCCTGCCCTGGGAGATAGAAGTCCTCATTATGAGACATAGGAACAAATGAAGAAAAAGTAGGTGAAAATAAAGAGCAAAATTTCCCTAGAAAGAAAGGAAATTCAAAGAGTTTGGGAAATTAGAACTGAGGCCTTCTGAAGGTAAAGTTTGGATTCTTCCAAGTTCACTGTGATTCTATGTGAAGAAAGGAGTATGGAAATGATCTCCAAATGGGCTAGCCCTGTGGGTGATGGGAGTGTCAGTCTCAGGTCAGCAGCTCACTCACCCTTTTTTCCTTTATCACTTCCTCTTTCCTCACCTCCTTCTCCATTTTTTCTATTCTTCTTACACTTTGTAGAAAACAGTGCTTTTTGCCGTACATTATTCTCTGCCCTACAAAGAAAAACATAAACAAATAAGACATAAAACTTTGAAAAATTCAGTTTTAATTCGTACTATAATGAATAGTTTCACATTATGAGTTCTAATAAATTCTAGCATTTTCTTAAAATTCTGAGTCACTTTTTTTCAATATTAGTGGAACAGATAGAAAGTACTTTGAAAATCCTAAGTCAAAACAACTGTGCAAATGTAGAAGAAAAAGATACCAATTAGTTGGTACTGAATTAATTAATAATATTGCTTTAGAACAAGTTTCCTATTAGATGCCTTAGGTATTAAAGCCAACATTTGTGGTCTATTCAACATATAAACATATATTTACATATGTATTTTTTTTTTAGGCGTTTAAAACCAAGGATGGCTATTTTGTAGTTGGAGCAGGAAATAACCAACAATTTGCTACTGTGTGCAAGGTAATTCATAATTACTGTGATGAGTGTATAATAATTTGGGGTTTGAAATACTCTAAATTTCTAGCATTGTCTATACATTTAAAAAAAAGTTTCTACTATTTGTTTGTACTAAATGTTTCTGTCTAGATCTTTTTTTTTAAATTTTTTTATTGTAGTAATTCGTGCAATATAGCATACATCTTTGTTAAGTACGAGTTGTTGACAACATATTTGCACACAGTTCTCATTTGACCCTTTCCCCAATTCCCACCCCAATCCCCTCCCCCTCCCTCCCCCTCAGGTTCACTTCGGTGAGTGACCTTGATATGATTGTGTAATTACATCATGTGCTTTAGGGCGTCCCTCTGCCCCCTGCGTCCACTACAATTAAATCAACTTCGTTGCTTATCGAGGGTCTCTCCTTTCTCTTTTGTTTTCATGTAGACTTTAGGTATGTTTTGTTTTTTCCAGTTTTAATCCTAGAAATATAACATAGTTTTTAAAAGTATATTTTAGTTTTCTGACATGTACCCAACGACTTTACCTACTGAGAATTTTTTTTTTTTCCCTGACTGGGAGAGAATTTTTTTTCTGACCATGTTACCACGATCTTTCAGTTTTATTAAACATTCCTGTGAATTCCTTAGAGGAATCTCATTTACTATAGTTAATTTATTATGTAAGAAAATTATTTATTACTGTGTTTCTTTTGTATGAGAGGTTAACCAGCAGAGCTAAAAACCACAGCAAAGGGGTGGGAAGTACCACAGCAAAGGTGACAAACGAAGATAGCTCCAGCTGTTGGAAGGGCTGGCACATCTGAGGTGGGAAGGAGGGAGCTTTTATAATGGTGACTCAGTAAGTGTAGAGAAAATTGATTCAAACATTTGATCTGGGATCAAAGAATCTTTATTATGAACGGTCAACATTAAAAATATGAAACATACGGAAGCTGTTGCCTGTGAAGTCATTTGCGTACTCTAACTGCAGAGATGTAAAAGCTGGCTCATTGCTCTAAACAAGTACAGATTTTCTTCCCAGGCCATATGTTTTAGAGTTCTCTGTCTCAAAAAAAAAAAAAAAAAAAAAAAAAAGAAAGAAAGAAAAAGAAAAAAAAGTGGGGGAAGGGGGTAACTGCTTGACATATTCTTCACTATTGAAAATAACTATACTGAATACTTTTTAAAATTTTTGATTCATTACTCTGATCTATTTGAAACTTTGAATTTCTTCAGAAATACCCATAAGGACATTTTGAAAAAGATTTTCACTTCAAAGCAGAATATTTGCCATAAGTTTAGTGCTAAAACATGACACTGTTACCGTGTGTTATTACACAGCTTTTAAAAGAGGAGCCTATCAGAGGGCCTTGAGGAAGGGCATGCATGACCTTGGCTTTCCCATAAGTGAGTTAGGAATGATAATTCCTGCTAAGAGCTGAGCTGTTAAGGAAATGTCTCTACAAACTCTTTGAGATCCTCAGAAGAGTTTTGTGTGTACAGGGTTTTAGTGTTATTTATATAATTTACTAGACATCTTGAGCAAATGCTGCCATCTCATTAGCCTTTTTAGCCTTCATAATTATATCCTTACATGTAAACTTGTCCTAAAATTTCAAATTTCTCCTTCTTTTCCAGTCACATATAGTAAATAAATTTCTTCTAAGTATTTCTATTCAGGGTTACCTATTAATGAAAGACTCATCATTCAAACTGGCTTTATGGAAGGCAAGGTCTTCAGTTTTGGCCAATGAGCCCATCCAAACTGCTCTTTTGCAAGTAAAGTCCATCAGGAAAGAAGGAACAGCTTGACCTGTTAGGTAGAGAAACGTGGGTAGTATTGCTTGTGATGAATGAATGGAATTTACTTATGCCATCTCTTTCCAAAATAGAATCTTATACACTGGTGGATTAACATATTTTGAGTAGTGGCCTCATTAGGGAACTCTTATTATCGGGGGCTAGAGTAGGAACAAGAATGTTTGGTTCAAGGTTTGGGTGTCAGAAAATCATCCTGTATATAATGTGAACCTTGATTTGTAACAAATTTAATTTATGTCCCTTAACATGATACAGAAGAGTAGGGAAAGTGAGCATATGTAAGCTATTTTAAGCTGATTGATGCCAACACTAATGGGTATTTCTATTTGAAGTATATTGACATCCTTTTTAAAGTCATTTAGACTGAAGGCTTCTTTTATTGGAAGCAAAATGCATTGGTTCTCAACTTTAGTATGCATAAGAATCTCCTGGAGTCCCATTCTCAAAGATTTGATTTAGTATTTCTAAGGTGGAGCATAAGAAACTTCAATTTTAACAAGCACTATAGTTGATTTTGGAGTAGGTAGTCAGAACATTATAGCATAAGTCATAAAGCCTACTGCAATCTTGTCACTAATCAGGTAACCTCTGGCAAGCTACTTAATCTTTTCTAAGCATCTGTTTCTCCATGTGCAAAGTGGAGGTTATAATATATACTGACACTAACAAATAAAACTTGTGGGGTTTTGTAAGAGTTGTATTAGATAAGTAAAACAGTATATTTCTGGCTCATAGTATTCACTTAATAAATGATTTATGCAAAAATGGTGTAGGAGATTGTGGTTCTGGGGATGACCCAGTAAGCACATATCTCCCTATCCCTTCCACATAGCATAGGGATAAAACCTGGGCAGAATGCATGGAGTATCTGTTTGAGGACTAAAAGTAAACAGTAGGGGAATTTAGGGAGAATGTTAGAAGTTGAAGTACTTCTAAAATGCCTTAAATATACCAGTTTTTCTCTCCAATCTTTTTTTTTTTTTTCACTATTTGAATACATTGTGGAGCCTAAAACCCAGAAGTGGACAACAGGCAACACAACTGAGCTCCAGAAAGGCTCATTTCTGTGCAATAAACTTGAAAAGTAAACTTTAATGTCAGAATGTAGAAATCTCCATATCTCCATTTCCTCCCCTCTCCACTTTCTCATGCCTCACCCCCCAAGCAATCCTGTAGTGGCAGCAGCAGAAGAGTAAGATCCAGACTCTGAGGAAGAGGAACTTTGTCCTTCATTGTTTAGACGAAGTCCTAAAGAAAGTGGTAAATTCCTGTTGCTTTCCCCACCTATCTTTCCATGGCTTGGCTTCTGTCCTGAAAGTATGTTGGAGAGTGGGGTAACTAAAGGAAAACCCCAAGGAAGTGGAATGGGCTAGACAGAATGTGCAAAGAGGGAAGAGCTTTGCAAGAAATCCTTGCAGTTGCTTATGAACTCCTGGGCTCATCCCTGCACTGCACTAAACAGCACTGAAAATACTTTCAAATTGAACCAACATTAGCAATTAAGCACATATTTAGGTAGGTTGCAATTTGGAGCCTGGACCTAACCAGATCAATTGTCTATTCAAAACAATAACATTAAAAATTTTCTGTAGGAATTAAACAAGATCCAGAGACTACTAGCACAATATTCAGAATGTCCAGGATACAATCCCAAATTACTCAGCATATGAAGAACCAGAACTTGCATGAAGAAAGACAATAAATGCCAATGCCAAGTCAATACAGATGTTGGAATTAATTCACTAAGACTTTAAAATAGCTATTATAAAACTGCTCTAACAAGCATTACAGACACTGTTGAAATAATTTGGAAAGTAGAAATGATTAGCAAAGAAATAGAAGATATGAAGAAGAGCCAAATGGAAATTCTAGAACTGAAAGCTACAAGAACCAAGAAAAGAAATAGTCTCTTATTGGAGATGACAGAGGAAATAATCGAGGCAGTTGAAGACAGATCAGTATAACTTACCCAGTCTGAACAACAGAAACAAAAAAATGATAGCCCCTTTCCACTCAAAAAGAAAAAAGAAAGAATAATTCCTCAGGGAGTTATGGGGGCATTAACAAAAATACATTATTTATTTAATTGTAGTGCCAGAAGGAGAAGAGAAAGATTACATGCTGAAAAATATTTGAAGATCTAGTGGCCAAAAACATTCAAATTCAGTGAATGATAAAAGCCTATAGATTAAATAATTTTAACAAACTCCAAATGGGATAAGCCAAATAAACCTGTATCCTAATATACAAAAATCTAACTACTAAAATTGAAGACTAATAACAACAAAAAATCTTGAAATCACCCGAATATAAAAGACATACTACCTATGAGGGAACAATTGACTACAGATTTCTTGTCAGAAACTAGAGTCCAGAAAGAATTGGCACAACTTGTTTAGAAGGCTGAAAGAAAGACCTGCCAGTTCAGATGATTTGAATATCTAGTAGAACTATCCTTTAGAAATGAAAGTTAAAGCTGGGCATGGTGGTGCACGCTTGTAATCCCAGCATTCTGGAGGCTGAGACCGGAGGATCCGGGTTCGAGGCCAGCCTCAGCTACCTATAAGGCACTCCACAACTTAGTGAGACCCGGTTTCAAAATAAAGAATAAAAAATAGGGCTGGGGGTGTAGCTCGGAGGTAGAATGCCCCTGAGTTCAATCCCCAGTACCGCAAAAAAAAAAAAAAAAAAAAAAAAAAAAAAAAAAAAAAATGA
>PVLC010022060.1:0-28059 GCA_004027655.1 Graphiurus murinus | reverse complement strand
TAAGACATATAAAATAGTGAAAAGGAAAATATTTCCCGCAACCACCCTACAAGGTATAAAGGAAATGACTGTACTCCATTTATCCCCTGCTATGATCTTTAGTCAAACAAGTCAGATTAAATTGAATAAGCTTATTATTAATGTCTATTAATGTAGTCACTACAAAACATCATTAACTGTAGGTAATTTTTTAGCCCATAGATGTATTCTTAACATTTTTATTCTGTCTAATTGAAAAATGATTGATTCTAAATTTATTATAAGAGGTTTTAATACATCTTAGCCCTCATTTAATTTTTTTCTTTTTTTTTTTTTTGTAGTACTGAGAATTAAACCCAGAGGGAATCTACTTCAAAGCTATATTCCCAGTTCTTTTTTATTTTTTGTTTTGAAACAGGGTCTTGCTAGGTTCCTGAGAGTCTCACTAAGTTACTGAGGCTAGTCTCGAATCTGCGATCTTCCTATCTCAGCCTCCCAAGTACTGGAATTCCAGGCATGCACCACCATGCCCAGCTGTTCATTTAATTTGGACCTAAGGTTCTAGTCAGAGATCTAAGTAAAATATACGCATTTTCACCAGCTTTCTTGTCTAAGTTACATAAACTATGTTTTGCAGAAGAGCTGCCTAAATGGTCCCACACTTCAAGCATATAACCTTGGCTTCATCACTTATTGTCATCTACCTAAAGATGCAGTTAAGAAAGAGAAACTTGCTATCACCTGTTTATGTGACATCAATAGCAATGTAATGACCTATCCAAGCAAGACCTGCATGGGTTTACTTGAAATTTTCTTAGAAAGTTTTATTCAATAAAGAAATTTGAGAATACTTATTACTTCCCTTAACCCATTATTTAGAATTTTTACAAATATACTGCATCATTTCCTTGAGTATTTATGTTAAAAAAAATTAGCACTCAATTATTACACTCATCCTTAGGTTTTTGATGTAGCATTAATCCTACATCATCCTATTTTGTGTGATCTTTGCTTTGTTTTCCTGCTGTTTTATTTTTCCAGTGTTCTTTATATTTCCTTCCTCTGGGCTTCCATAACCAAGAAATTTGTTCTTTGGGAGAATATGAACCATAAAACAAAACTGAATTCTTATATAGAAATATACACATTTTAAATCAAATTTGAAGTTATAAAATTACAACAATACAAGATAATATGTAAAGAAGAATAAAACAGAGATGTGTGCTAATGAAAATCAACATCCAAGATAAAGTGTCAAGTGAACAAAAGCAAATTGTAGAGCAAAATGATTCATGTTTCATTTGTATATAAAAATATGTATGTATACATTGATATATCTATATCATATGTGATATATTAGATATATGTGTATATTGATATATAGCAATACCTCTGTCTAAAATTTCTAGAATTGTTCATAAAATAACTTATCCATAGTTATCTCTGAGAAAGGAAGTAGAGTTAGGCAAGGAAGACTTTTTCTTTCATTTTATTCTTGTCTATTCTATGTTTAAACTTTTAAAGTAATCCTTGGTGTGAAAGAAAGTTTATCAAAACCAATATCTATTAACTTTTGAACCAAAAATTATACTTCTTGGAACCTATTCTAAGAAAATAATTATAAATTTGAAATAACATAGCTAACAAAATACTAACTACAGTAGTACTAATAATAGTGAAAATAGGAAAAAATATAAATATCTACCAATAGGGAAATGGTGAATACATGAGAAAAATCATAGAATGGAATACACAGACATTAAACATGTTCATAAAGATTGATAACAGAAAATAATTGCGCTATATCCTTAATATATAAAACAGAGGACATTTTATAAAAATATGATAACATAGCTTTCTAAACCATAGGTTTAGAAATAAAATCCTTGACCAAATGCTGAAAGTTTTTGCATGTATGATAAACTTATGGCTTTTCAAGACTACCTTTCTCTATTTTGCTAATGTTATTTCCATGTATATGCATTAGATGTCAATGAAAAGTAAACATTAATAAAGAGACTTAGCACACATATTAGAAATTAATGAAGACAAATAGTCTCACACTTTGCCATCTGTGTTGAACCTACTTTAATAAAATAAAAAATGTTTTAAAATTATAGATGTTATCAAGTCAACAATATAGTTTTCCCGATGTATCTTGGAAAAATAATAAACCAACATATTATACTTATCATTTCATAAATCCAGGGGATAAACTACTCTCTTCTAGGTGACAGAATAATAGTATAACATCTCTGCTATTGCTATTCTATCCATCCATCTACTTGCAACCTATATTATATGCATCTTCATTTAGAAAAAGATGACTACTTACATAAAGTAAGTTTTCTGAAGTGGGAAAAATATTAATAATGTCAATGATACTACTGAACTCCAACACCTCTATTATTTATTTATTTGTTTATTTATTGCTGTGCTGAGGATCAAACCCAGGTCCTGGGGCATGCTGGGCAAGTACTGTATCATTATAGGCTACACCTCAGCCCACACCTCTCCTTTCTAATTAGCAGTCTGCCAAATTATACAGATTTTCTAGGTTATATGTTATAATACAGTAAAGTTTAACAACAAAATCCAAGACCAAATATAAGATTATTTTTAAATAATAATTTATTATTTCAAATATATTTAGTAGTATTTTGATTCATATATGGTGAAAGTATTTTGAAATGTTGAGGGTCTTGTGTTATAATTCTAAGTCAAAGGTTGACAAACTTTTTCAGCAAAGGCCATTTAAAAATATAAAAACCATTCTTAGCTCATACTAGAGTTATTTTTGATAACTTATTTGAAGGCCATATCCCTTGTCACACACTACTATCTGGAATACTTTTATCGTTCTGCATCCCACCTTCAAAATTGTACTTGACCTTTAAAATCCTTCTCAGACATGTTCTTCATGAACACAAAGTGTCCTTAACCAAATGGGACTTCTCTTCCTTTCAAGCCTCATGGCATTTTGAACCTTCTCTGATTTTAAGGATAACTGTTAAGCTTTGTCTAGTTATTGGTATAGCAAGCCTCCTTCTTAACATTTTATTAGAAGAACTCTGTCTTACACATTTCTTATTGGCCCTGGGACTTTGCACATAGCACAAAAGGTTAATATTAATGGTTGAATGGAAACTTAACTTTTCACCATCCACCCTTCCTAAATGTAGGACCCAATAGATTGATAATAACATTTAAGGCCTTAAAAGAAATGTAGACATTAAAAGTATACATAAGTTTTTCAAAACACAGCTACATTTTCATAATATTAAAATTTGAGAGCAAATTTTATCTTGTAATCAAGAAGAATGGTCATTCCTTCGGCAGAGGAGACTGGTGACAGAGCGTGGAAAGGAGGAAACAGTGACTGGCACGGCACGGAGGCTCTGTGGGAGCCAGCTGTCTGGCAGGCACAACCTAGCATTCCTCAGGCTACAACATGGTCCTTTCACTGTCCTCCCACAACTGAAAAAAGCTTGAGGCCTTTACAAAGGATGGGGTGTCCAACTTACCCAGGAACTCCAGGGATCACAAAGAAGCTCAGTTTCGGAGAACTCCAAGTGAAGTTTGGAATGTTTTAGGCAACTTTCACATTTTTATCCAAATCTAAATTTCAATTACCTGGATACAGTTGGAAATATTTAGAAACTCTGGAACCACTCTGCCTGAATTAAAATCACCAAAGACCAGTCATTATCTGTATAATACTTGGCAACTTACTTAACCTCTTCAAGACACATTTTTTTTTTCATCTGTAGAAAAAAGATGATGATACTAGAACCTAACTCTTGGGAAGAAGGGCTGTTGAAAGATATGATGAGTTAATATATGTACTATGAATTGTGAATTATCATCTAGAGCATGGTAATCTCTTACCAATGTAAGATATGGATATATAAATGAATATGTGGTTCAGAACAAATAGCATTGCTAGTCTTAACCTCTAAAAAGCCACAAATATCCTTGCAAAGCTTCAGGTATGTATTGTGTTTTATTTGATTCTTGTGATAGAATTACCATAGTAAGGAAATTACAGAAAATAGGAAACAAGCTATGGAAGAATTATCAAGTAATTTAAAAAATGCAATAGAAGGAAAATAGCATGCTGGGAATACATGGATGATTGTGTGATGAAAAGAGAAAGGGAAAATATTGAATTCTTCTGCATTATCCCAATAGTATTTCCTGAGCTCTGGTAGTAGGCAATGGCCAAAATCAGCTTCATGCATGGGCACAAGGGCAAGTGAATTCAGTGGCCATACTTACCCCCATCCTCCACCCCAGGGAGACCCGACATTTTGTCCTTCACCTCAGCACTGCCTCCTTCACAGAGCTTACTCTTATCCCTTTCATTTTCTTCCTTGGAAGCATGTTTCATGGATTTCTCAGATAAATTATCTGCAACCCCTTGGGTTCCTTTCTCCATTTCTTCTTCCAGAACATTCTCCTGGCATTCCTGATGTGGTAGTGACTTGGTCTCTACATCTGTTTTTGTTACTTCTTGGTCTTCAATTTCAACTTCTGAGGATTCCTCGATTGGAAGATGTAATTTGTCTGGTTCATCATTATCACTCAACTCCTGAGAGGATATACTTCTGGTACTTTCGCCTATGCTATTTTCAGCCTGGGCTTCCTTGTCCCTGTCTGAAGATTCATCTTCACAGTCACTGGAATAAGTGTGACTTTGAGATGAAATTGATGAAGCAGTTTTAATATCTACAAAAGATAAAAATGATGATATCATAGTTGTTCCAAAAGTAATTAGTTTAATTGTAGGAACTATGTGAGTAATTAAAAATAGTTTAGTAGATTTGATTTCCTTTTCCTATATATTCCACATATTTGTTATGATAAAGAAAAAGTCTATCTAATTTATGAACTATAAAAGTTTTTAGCAAGAGATCACATCAAAATAAAAACAATCTTATTATTTTGATTTGCTTTTTAGAAGTCATTTTATTAGAAAACCTTTATAAATATTGAGTTTGTTATCGAAAAACATTGATCCTTTGATTTCACAGCAAGAGCATTACTTATTCATCCTCTAGTTTAATTATAGCATTCTCTGTGCATGAAACTTAAAAATTTTTACATATTTCAATATCCACCATTCTAGTATACCCTGGTATCTGGACATGTTTAAGTACTATGCATTCACACAGTACATAGACATTTAATAAATAATATTAGGTGTGTGTGTGTGTGTGTGTGTGTGTGTGTGTGTAAGGAGATATTGCCTTACTTCCAGTTCCCCAGAAGCAAAGCACTGAGATCAAGAATCACATGCTCGTGCTATATTGAGGGTGTGCTCCAGGAGAAACACTTAAGGGAGTAGAGGAACCCAGGAAAGAAAGTGAACTAATCAATCAAAGAGCTATTTCAAGCAAGGACTCAACCTCAGCTAGATCCCACAGAGACCTTTGAAGTGTAAGTTATACTAGAAGGATATAATTAAGATAGAGCTGGGGTTTCATACTTCGGACCACGAAGGTATTGGCTACAGGCCACCCTAGGGGAATGTAAAATCCCTGGCACTTCCAAGCTCTTTGTGCCTGAGGGTAAAGCAACTCCAGTAGCCCAGGGCAGTTCTCTGAAGAAGGCAGAGGGTGCAAAAGCTGGGAGATAGGCACCTGAAGCCAGAAAGAGATTTGAGCCTTACACTGAGGTTGTGATACATATGTACAGTCTAGAAACTTCAAGTAGTTGAGAGTAGTTTGTGTGCTATCCAAGAACCTTTTAAAAATCTCCAAAACTGGAACATACACACTGAATCTCTACAAGGATCCTACACAGCATAAAACCACTTCATACACTGATATGGGTCAGAGAAATATAAACTTGCTTTTGATTCTTTAATCGATGGATCTGTGTTTATAATTGTTTTCATAGAAAATAATTTCAAAATGAAATAGCCTGTACTTGCATGCTGCCTAGCATTCCTGTTTTCTCTTTTCTGTGCTTTTTACTCCTTTTTTGATTTATTTTATTTCTCCATGACAGCTACGCAGATGGCTGTAGCAGCTAATTCAGAGTTTAAGAAAAGAAATGCCTACGGTTACCTTTATCTAACTCTTCCCTCTGTCCCTCCAGCCCTCCAGCCCTGTTGGCTCTCTATGACAGATCTTAGCATTTTAAGCATAGTCTCAGAGACAGATCAGAGTTTCTGCCAAGATTCAAGAGGTGCTACACAGTAGAAAAAAAAAAAAAAAGCTAGAAAAAAAGCCTTTGAGCAACAGAACCTCTTAAGCACAATTCCATTTGTTCTTATCTCCCAATAGCTTGAAAAGCACCAGATGACCCCTATTCTTCCAATAAATCATATACTCTAACCATTCATTCTTTATTTTCCATTTTATAAAATATGGATATGCAGGGAACATAGCAAATCAAGGAAAGCTGTTCTCTTATTTGTATTAGTTGAAATACTATGGGGTCTATCTCTCCCCCTCTTGGAAGCATTTTACATTTTTTTTTTAAAAAGGAAAGACAGCACTTGTTATTAGTGGTTTAATCCATGGCTTTATTAATCGCATAGTTAGGTAGGACACAATGTTATACTTGTTCTGACTGTCCAAAAATATATCTACCATCTGAATATCAGCATGATGACTCCCACTTTTTGGCTCTGAGAGTTGTTCACATAATAAAAACTGAACACTTTTGTCTTTCTTCTCTAGCTCCTATTAATTGCATTATTTTATTTCACAAGGCTGACAATTGTATTATTTTATTTTGCAAGGCACTCTGGTTCAATTTTGAGTCAGTCCTTCAGCAAAGAAAGATCAAGAGAATGGATGGCCTCCAAGTGGCGAGGGCACCTGACCTTCCATATAAACTCATTTCAGTTTTCAAATTCCTCTCTAACCTCATGGTATAATTTAGTTTCACTCTCATTTCTTGCTCTCATTTTCTATACAGACACTGGGGTAAAATTTAGCTTAAAAAAAAAACTCAAAAAGCTTTAGGGCTAAGGAATAAGATTTTCTAAATGATTTCTATTTATTCTCTTAGAAATGAAACAAATTTTAATATAAAACCCTTCATATAAAGGAAGTTCAAGGACACATATGTAAATTTTTTGTCATTAGGAGAGAAAAAATTTTGGAGGCATATTGGCAAATAACTCTACCTCTTACTGAATTCCATTTGTCCCTCCAGTGTTCCCTCCTAGCAGTAATGCTGAAAGAACCTGCTCCTGGTCTTTTGGGGAAAGAAAAGATCTGCATTCAGTGTCTGATACCTCAGCCAAATCAGTAAGTTTGGTCCCAGTGTTTCATGTCTACCATATCCAATCAGTCCTCAAGACCTTCTTCCTGTTTCATGTCATTAGTAGCTATCTATTGATAATTGGGTTTTTTTTTGCATAACTATAATTAAAGTATTATTTCATAAAACATGAAACAGATAAAATATATTATTTTGTAACACAAACTTGGGGGTCCCCATCATAACTCAGTTGCTGTTAGCTCTGAGTTTGGTTTATGCTGCTTAAATTCTCTAAGCCTCTGTTTTCTAGGCTGTTAAGTAGAGATAATTCTACTTCTTCACAAGTCATTGTTAAAAACTACATGAGAAAAATAACTATTTAATCATTTTTTAGAGCTTTCATTCTTTTTCTACACACATGTAGCATATTCCAATAAATGTATTTCTTGTGATACTGCCTAGTAATTATATTCAGAGTAATGCCATAGCTACCTTTTGTTGAGGGGAAAGAATCCCAATACTTGATCATGATTATGCATCTACATGTCATGTAATTCTATGAAATAGTTACTATCTTCTTTTTCTAGATCTAGAAAATGAGGTCCAAAAAGACTAAATAATATTCAATGTCTACTAGCTATAAACTAGAAATTTTTATAAAATGCGTATTTTATAATGATACACTGTAACCAAACCAAAGCTAAAAAAGTTTTGAGACAGGAAGCACTGACTCATAGGTCAACCACTGCTTCTCTTAGCTAACTTTCTAATGCTACCACTCAAGGAAGACTAAAGGTATATAGTTCTCTCCAAAAGATCAGAACTCATGAGATAGTCAGGTCTCCCTTTCAAACCTCCAGTGGTTCTTCATTCTGTCCACTACTCATGAGCCCAGAGAAATTTAAGACACTCTGAGACATGCAATATGTATATAAAGCAAAATAAAGCAGTGAAAACTTACCTATGCCAGGCCCAGTGGATTACAGGGACACTTGTAATCCTAGTACTTGAGAGGCTGAGACAGGAGTATCTAGGTTGGAGGCCAGTCTCAGCTACTCAACAAGTTCCTCTACAACTTAGTGAGACCCTGTTAAAAAATAAAATAGGAGCCGGGCGTGGTGGCGCACGCTTGTAATCCCAGCATTCGGGAGGCTGAGACCGGAGGATCCAGGTTCGAGGCCAGCCTCAGCTACCTAGTGAGGCACTCCGCAACTTAGTGAGACTCGGTTTCAAAATAAAAAGAATAAAAAAAAAATAGGGCTGGGGGTATAGCTCGGAGGTAGAATGCCCCTGAGTTCAATTCCCAGGACCGCAAAAATAAATAAATAAATAAAATAAAATAGGGCTTGGGATGTAGCTCAGAATTAGAATGCCCCTGGGTTCAATTCCTAGTACCACAAAAACAAAAAATAAAACAAATAAAAAATCTTCCTTTTTAAAATAATATTGATTATGATACTATTTGTATGAAAATACATAGGTCATTCAGTTACTTAGCAAATATTTATGAAACATCATGTAGTGATTCACAAAAATGGTGTGTGTGTGCGTGTGTGCACGTGTGTGTGTGCCTGCGAATGTGCACACACACATGCACACGCCTGCTCACACTACCAACCCCCAAAGTTTATACAGTGCCTAACTGCTAGCTTGGTAGCCTCCTGACCAAGGGTTACAAGCACACACATATCCACATCAACACCAGTATAAATGTTTAGGATGAGCCCTAATCTCTCTCCTCATAACTGAGGTTTTTGAATTGTCTTCCATCTTCCTACCCACTTACATAGATTTATTCATCCATTAAATGCATATTGAGGAATGTTCCATGTGCCAGACAATGTTCTACATGAAGAAGGAAGCCCAGGCTCTGCTTTCACATAGATTACATACTCTAGATGGACAATACTAGCTATTTCCTCCTTTGCGTGAGCACTGTAGATCATCTGCACTTGTTTGTTAATAAATTTGTCCACTCTTCTAACAGGGACTGCAAGTAACTCTCTCAGAAGCAGGTGCTATATTCTTACTGCAATCAGTAGCCAAATTTTCTGTAGCCAATGACAAGGGCTAACCTTTGTTTCAATCATTTCGCACTCGCTAACAGAACTCATGGTTTAAATTCACTACTTCCTCAGTTAATACAATGATTTTAACTTCTTTGTCTTGGGGTTTTTAGCTGAACGCTATCTTAGTTCAACTAAATAAAGCCTAGTGGGTAAATTCAATGAAATATTCATATCATCCCAATGACATACCATGGATTCCAACCCAATAAACTCAATAGTACTCTCCTGAACTTTAATACTAATCAAATCTAGAGCAAAGTGTGCACTAAATAATGCTATTTTCTTAAAATTTGCCATGACACAAAGCATATGGATTTGTACATCCTATTACTACTTGTATGTATAGTTCTGATTGGATTATACCTATGAGTTTGTGAAAACCTGCTTGTACTTTATATCAGATACTGGGGTTCCGTCAATATCTTCATGTGAAGCAATACTTTTAATTGGACAAATGCTTTATACTCAATATTATAGAATGAATGTGCATTTAATGAAAATTACAGGAGAAATCATTAAATTCCAAGTAAGAACAGGAACTAATTATTTGTCATGAGAACATACATGATAATTATCATGAATTGAAATGCCTCAATTTATCAATGGCAAACATGTACATTATTTTGTAAGCTTACATATCTACAGGTAGATGTTGATAAAGCTGGATGAAAAGAAAACATAAGGCATAAAGTTTCCCTAAATTGACCTTTAATTGTACTTTATAAACATTTAAAGGAGCAGTTAAAATACCAAGAATACAGTCACGTCATGTGTCATATTGTTCTTCTTAAGTATACATTGTTGATTAATATAGTCACTCAGCCCTTCATTCACAAGAATTCCCTGAGTACCCAGGTAGTGGTGTTGCTATGCATAAGGCAGGATCAAAACTTCAAAGGAAGAGCTCAGGTACAAGTATTTTATGTAAACTAAGTAACAGTGCTCCATTGAAGCATTTACCAACTGCAACTCCCTACTTCAATAATTAAATGTGTCTATAGATTGAGGAATCCTTACCATTAAGGAAAATGACTTCTAAGAGACTGAAAAATGGCACAAATGAAATCATTATCTTTCCTGCTAGGAAAAAAAAAATGTTTCAAATCTTGTTCTCTTCAAATTCTGGGAAGAAAAATTTCTGTATGTTTCTCCCTCTCTTCCCTCTTGTAAGTTGCTATTTAGTCTTTACCTCTTACTCATAGACTATCATCCCAACTGTCCATAAAAGTATAAAAGTATATTCCCAGCAACATGATGCTTTCCCCCTCAATCTTATAACATTCATCTATGACAATGTATTTTCAACTGGTAAATTAGTGCCTAGGGTCACCAACATAAATGCAGAGAAAGGAAGCTGTCGTTCTTTTTAAATGATAGGAAGTCTCACACATCATTCCTAAACCAGAGTCCGCTCTCAGTCACTTGCGGTCCACAGCACTCCATCACTCACCGCTTGCTCAGTGCAGTGTATTCATCAAGGCGGGCCAGCACGATTGTTAGCTGGCAGTTTAAATGGGGCCGACTTGTCACAAGAGTGACAGCCTGGGCAATTGTTTGCCCTCTGGGAACAGGTGCAGGCAGGTTCAAATGAAACACATCCAAATACTAACAGCAAGATTCTTAATCATGTCAATAAAAAGGATGTACTGCTGTCTGGGATTCAGTGGTCACAATATGCCTCTTATACTTTTGAAGATGAAATGCTGTCTTGCTTTTCAGCAGTGTTTCAAGGAATCTATCATGTCATTACCATTTTTAATACATGCTACTTATTTGCTGGACAAAATCTCTAGTTCTGATGCTTCACATGCTAAAAGGCATGTTTTTGAGCAACACAAAGGAAGATTATCAAAATAAAGGGAGAGAGATCTCCCAGGTGGAGGAAACAAGAGATCCCTGAGGTGGAGGAAACAAACAGCAATGAGATTTTATTTCAGTATAATGGAAATGTTTTAATGTAAAGACCCAGGTTGTGGAAGGGCCCTTAAAAAGGATAGCTTGATAACATCATTATTGAAATGACAAAAGAAAATACCTGACCAGTTCAATTTTTGGCTCTTCAGTTTTCCAACATTTGTGGATGGGCTTATGTTCTTACAGCTTTCATTGCATACCTATTTAAATAATCTATATTCTGTATCTATACAATGCTGCTAATGCTATACATTTCTTCAATAAAAATTCCAATTGTAATCACATAGCATAAATGTAACTAGATATCATAGCACTAACCAAAGCATCTTAGATTTTTTGTTAACAATCAAGCAATTTTTTTATATACAAAATATTTTTTAGGAAATCAGTTATGTGAGGAGTAACAAAAACAGTTAACAGCTGAGTGCAGTGGTGCTCGCTTGTAATCCCATAGTTGGGAGTCTGAGACAGGAGGATCGCCGGTTCACGGCCAGCCTCAGTTACTTAGTGAGGCCCTCTACAATTTAGTGAGACCCTGTTTCAAAATAAAGAATAAAAAATAGGACTGGGGGTGTAGCTCGGAGGTAGAATGCCCCTGAGTTCAATTCTGAGTACACCACACACACACACACACACACACACAAACACATACACACACACACACACATACACACAAACAAACAAAACAAAAAACCGGTAAACACACAGTCCTGGATGTCACAGTATAATTAATTTGTGTGCTAGTAACTTTTACAATTAATTTGAAAGGCAAATCACAAATTTTAACACACATGAGACAACAGATGAAAAATGTACTACTGAGTGATAGAGCTTCGCTAACACCCAGAGCTCAGTGAAGGGTGTTGAGGTAGGAGAGAGTCATGGCAGAGGAGAGGAATGATCCAGAACTAAGCAAAGGCCTAGGAGTTGGGTAAAAATAGAAACTCCATTTTTATTTCCTCTTAAAAACAAAAACAGATGCTACATGAGAAGATAGAGCTCAAGGTAAATGCCACTGAAATGTATATCCTTTAGGAAACAAAATTCTTTTATTGGGAGGATTTACTTTAATTTTAGGTAAATAGATATTTTCTGGTTTTTAAGATATATTATAATTTCTCCAAATTGCAAGCTCTGGGGTTGGGTAATATTTACATCTTAATTCACTACTTACTACTTTCTGGCTATGTGGCTTTAGGAATTATCTAATTTTACCATTTCCAAGTTTACTTGTAAAATGGTGATAAAAAGAATAAGTTCAGCTGCTTTCAATCCCAGTACTTAGGAGGCTGAGACAGGAGGATTGCAAGTTCATGGCCAGCCTCAGCTACTTAGTGAGGCCCTCCGCAACTTGGTGAGATCCTGTTTCAAAATAAAGAATAAAAAAATAGGACTGAAGATGTATCTCAGAGGTAGAATGCCCCTGGGTTAAATCCCCTGTTCTGCCAAAAAAAAAAAAAAAACAAAAAAGGATGTGCTTATCCAAGTTATTTGAGGTAAATAAGATCATTCATGTAAAATGTTTTGCAAAGGGCTTGATACATAGTAAGTCCTAATAAATAGTAACTGTTATGTGAACTATTGCATTATCAATTACAGGGTGACTTTCTAAACATAAAATTCCAGTTAGTCACATGAAAGCAGTATTCAGTGTTAAAGCTTAGCTATCAATATCAGTGACTCAATAATTACAGGTCTAAATGATTAAAGCTCATCTCAAAGGAAATGTAGGCACTGCCTACATCTTTCTCTGTTTGAACATAAAAAAGTTGTGCTGTCTTGGAAAAATCCATTTGATCCCCCAAAAGTAAGGTGATTACATAGTATAAAAATAATGCTGAGATAACTGAAATCTAGAGAATGTACAGAATCAGTTTGAAAATCTTCCACCATTACTGTAGAAATAAAAAATTAAGAGTCTTTTGTGTTTTGAACCAGTTATATTTATATGCAAACATGGAAGCCCAGGATTATTTTTTTTTTTAGTTCAAACATAGTCATGGTAATATGTTTCAGTTCCTGGCAAAATTATTTTATTTTACTCTAAATTAAATTTGCTTGAATTTATTATTATTATTATCATTATCATTTATTGTTATTAAAATACTGGGAATTGAACCTAAGGGCTTTCTACCACTGAACTACACCCCCAGTCCTTTTTTATTTTGAAACAGGGTTGCACTGAGTTAGTCAGCACTGGCCTCAAACCTGTAAGATTCCTGTTTCAGCCTCCCAAATATCAGGATTATAGGCATGTGCCACTGTGCCTGGCTTAAATTCTTTTTGGAAGATAATGAAACTACAAATCAAATATTTGCTCTTGCAGTTACTCAATTACTTAATTCCCTCTTATATTATCTTAATATACTTCCTGAATTTAATATTTTGAGATTTTATACAGGAAAAAATTTCAAGAGGTGAAAAGAATTAAGAAATGGACAGTAAACTCAGTCATTATAGTGTGATTTTGTTCTTTATCAGAAACAAATTACTAAAGCATATACATAGCCAAGTGTCTTGATAAATGTATATAATCCCACTAGCTACATGAGCTGTTTAGACAGGAGAATCACAGGATCAAGACCAGCCTCAGCAATTTAGCAAGACCCTCAGTAACTTAGTGGCACTCTGTTTCAAAATAAAGATAAAATAAAATAAAACAAAAAGGGGAGTAGAACTCAGAACCAAAACATCCCTAGATTTAATCTCCAGCATTACACACACACACACACACACACACACACACACACACACACAGGCATATACGTGCTTAAATAGAAAAGAGGTTTATCATTATTACTGGCAAGTTCCCAAGATGATCCCAGAGAGATATTCGATTAATTAAAAATCACAGAACCTTGGCCAAATTTTCTTATAGGACAGAGCACAAAATGGATTACTTTTTGCACTAGACAAACTTAGGTGATTTAAAATCTTTAAAAACTCTTAAAAGTATAAGTATTCCTCAGAAAATGAGGGTTTCTTTCTCTTCCTGATTATTCTGTATTGTCTCAGTGAACATTTATACTCATTTTAGGCTAAAAAAAAATTATAAAGAAACCACAAACTCTTCCATGACACTAATATGCCAGCATTCTGTGTTTAAGGTAAGCTAAAAGAAAAGAAGAAAAAAAGAGCCTAAGATACAAATCTTCAACTTTTCCTTTTAATGAGCAGGAGCAATTTTCAGTTTTCCTAAGCCACAAAGTGGTGTGTGTGTGTGTGTGTGTGTGTGTGTGTGTGTATTTTGGGTTAAAAATATAGTAACTTTCTAACTAAACTGAAGATATGTCACTACAAGCTCTACCTGACACTCTGCTGAAAAATACCAGCAAACTAAGAAAAAGGATTAAAGAATGATTCTGTAATTTGGATATGTATGGAAGGTTGATTGGTCAGCACCCTGTGGTTAGGAAACCATGCTCTAAACATCCGCTTAAAAGATTATCTTATTAAATATAGAGGAAAGTAAAGTAATAAGCACACTGACTGAGCAGCCTATGCCATAGTTGATAAGCTAAACAAAACAACTCGCCTTGTTTATTGTCTTCGGATTCACTCTCAGAGCATCCATCATTCTCATCTTTCACATTGTCATCAGCATCTGGTGCCTTCTCTGACAAGATTTCACTCTCCTTCTCAGGGCCTAAATCATCTTTTTCATCTTCTGAGGGTGACTTTGATATTCCATTCATTTGATCAGTAGCCTGTCCTTCTTCATTAACTTTCTCATCTTGTTTCTCCTCGTCTACTTCAAAATCTTCTTCATATTCTGAAAGAAAGTCTCCACTGTAAGAATGAAAATAGAATCCCTGATACTTAACTCATTTTGCGTTAATGAGAACTTTGACTCCATTATCCTCTCTTCCTTGGGCCTCTCTTTGCTGCTTCTGTTTTACACACAATTAGTGAACATGGAAAACTCACAGTAAGGGATCAAAGATTGCAATCAGTGACATATATGAGAGCACAAAAGGAATGAAGCTCCAAACTACAAGGCTGAAGACTAATAATAGTTCATTACAAATGGACATCATCTTCTACAATGGCCAAAATGGAAAGAGAAGAACTTGATATAAGACAATAAATTAGAAGTAAATTAAAAATGAAGAGGACAGGATCATAATAATGAAAGTTAATTTAGAGACCCAGTGAGGTCATATTTCATATGAAGAATGTTCAAAATATTTGGATATCAAGTTAATGAATACTGAAGTGGAAAAATTCAATTAATCAAGTCCAAAGGCCCTGAGAAGTAACATCATGAATAGCACATTCTTTGAGAACCAAATGGACATCAAAAAGAGCATTATGAAGGACTCTATACCTAGGCCAGAACTGAAATTACACTTATTATTTATTCTTACAATAAATGAAATAATTACATTCTAAGTAGAAAAATTCTTACAAAATAGAATATTGCTGTCACAGCCACAAATTTGCTTCATTCCCTACAGAGGTTCAACAGATCTGTAGCAGAAAAGGGAAATTGTCACATCAGATAAACTCCAGTTGTCCCTTGTGGTTATAATTTTTTCACCTTTCATATTTAATTGTTCCCCTTTTTCTTCCACCAAAAACTAAAAATCTTGAAGTGACAACATGCCAAAGATAGAGAGCTAAAGGATCTCATGCAGAACCAATTAAAGAAATAAACAATTATCCTTAAAAGAAAAATTATAGTAAATAAGGTTTCCCAATTTTGTGAGTTTTAGTTATTAAATATTCTGGCTTCTCTTCCAGCTGTCCACCTCACTACAATAAAAGAAAATAATTTAGAAATGTATGCCCTATAAATATATATAAAAAAAGCTCTGTTGATGAAAAGAACCAATGTGGAAGATGTAAGAGGAAAAGTGAAATTTAAATATATATACATATATATATACATTATATTATATATGATATATATGAGCCGGGCGTGGTGGTGCACGCTTGTAATCCCAGCATTCGGGAGGCTGATACTGGAGAATCTGGGTTCACAGCCAGCCTCAGCTACCTAGTGAGGCACTCCGCAACTTGGTGAGACCCTGTTTCAAAATAAAGAATAAAAAATAGGGCTGGAGGTATAGCTCAGGGGTAGAATGCCCCTGAGTTCAATCCCCAATACCGCAAAAAAAAAAAAGTAAGAAGGAAAAAGAGAATTCACAAAAATATTTTCATGGAAGAGATTTGATACATTTAATCAAGAAATGTGAACATCAGTAAAACAAAATTGTAAAAGAAGAAAGAAGATAAAGATTTTGGTTCATATTACATGACACAAATAGGAAATACTAATAAAAATAAATATTTTGATCCAAGTTTTGCAGGCCAACATATAGGTTCATTCCTCATTTGGCTCAGTTTACTATCAATCCGTAAGCCTTTACTAAGAACATTAGATGTCAAAGAGGAAAAAACTGAAAGATAAAAGACACTACAATAAGCAACCCAGCCTTCAAGGAATCTCCCACTTTTTGTTGAGGAAATAAAAGTAGGTATACAAGAGATAGTGTTCTCATTTTATAGTAGTTTTTAGACAGGGTCCTCATTTCTGTTAGTTTCAACACTACTGGAATTGATTGCTGTGAATTTTTACATAGGATTCATGATCAATTATGTGAAGTAGTACTGAGTACAATAGTCCCCTCCCACCTACCTGTAGTTTCACTTTCTTGGTTTTAGTTATTACCTCAACCACAGTATAAAAACAGTAAGTGGAAAATTCCACAAATTAAACAATTCATAATGCTAAATAACTTTTATTATATACTCTTACAACTCTGCTATTTTATTATGCTCATTAATCTTTTAGTGTCTAATTTATAAATTAAACTTTCTCATATAAATGTATAGGGAAAACATATAGGAAAATCTCATATACATATATGAGATTTGGTACTATCTATGGTTTCAGGCATTTGTGGAACATCTTGGAACATACCCCTTCAGATAAGGAGGGACTACTGTAAATGGGATGGGATCAATGGAGGACAGAAAGTCATCTTAACTTCCTAAGAGGAGGAATTGAGCTTCATCACATAATACACATAGGTGTATCCTTTTTGCAGATATTTTCCCCTGATCACAGGATGAGCTGGGAATCAGACAGAACCTGTGAAGCTTGCTGCAATTCTATCTAGAGTATTAACACAGTGGTGAAGTATGAGGGCTTTGGTATCAGGCAGTCATGTATCCAACACTCAGTCTAAACATTCCCTAGCCATATGATCTTAGACAAGTTGTTTAACATCTTTTTAAGCTTCAATTTCTTCATCTACAATGTGGTTAGTAAAATGCTGTAGTAGTATTAAAAGCAATAATCCTTGATACAGTGCCATGAACTGCAGGTGCCTAACCAATATCACAGGTTAATGGTACTGTGGTGGTTGTGATTGAGCAGTGGAGAAAGCTGATCATAGGACAGAAGAAGTCATGTGCAACTTGCACTCTTTTGACAGCAATACACTTTATTAAAATTAGAATACAAGTATCCATAATTAGGACACAATTACAGTTCTATTATTAAAATAGAGAATAAAATGGAAAGAACAAGTAGTGAACCAAAAGAACAGTACCTATTTTGCAGAAGCTCTGTGTTTTCTCTCAAAACATGAAATTTCAGGCTTCCCTGGCTTTCTACATACCACCATCATTTCTAAACATTAGTGTTCTGTTAGGCACAAGCCTTTCATTATCATTAGAGCCCAAGGCATACCACCTTTGTGTCACCTATGCATGGTTTTGATACTACTGAACTACTGGTGTGCTTTCTTGGCATTCTTCCTTTTTATAATTTCTCCTCCTCTCCCATCCCATTTTTCTTCTTCTATAGAAGTTAATTAGCCTGTTGTTTCCTATCCCCACTAATCAGGATCTGAGTGAACACCAGGTCAATGTCAATCCAGCTACCACCTTCCCTCAGGAACCTCAACTCAAGCCTCAGTTTTTATGAACATGGACACTTAAAGTCAATTAACTAGCCAACACAGAAAAAAGCCTTGGGAAACACTATATCATAATCATAAAGTACAGTTCTCCTAGTGATAGCCATTTTGGTTTAAGAAAAAAGAATGAAGAAGATGAAAGGCTTCCATTCAATTTGGTTTCTCCATGCCTCAAAAAATTAAACACACGAAAACACCTCCCTGTGTGCTAATTTCACTATAATTGCTGTTGCTACCAATGTTTTAAAATCTCAGTCTAAGATAAGGATTAAAAACTAGGAGGTCTCATGGAGAGCAGTGAACTAGCTAAAGTATGTATTAAGAGTGAAATCTTTTTAAGATAGTCACATTACTTCAGTAATAAGCAAACATGAAGCCCAGTGCTACAACAGCTCTATGATTAATCTCTCAGATTTCTGAAACCTTTGGGCAGCAACCAGGTGAGGTGAGGACAAAGGTATCTGTTATGCCATCCCTTCCACAGGTCATCCCAACCTGAGTATGCCTTTTGTGCCCAGGAGATAAAGTCTGGGCTGCTTATATATATGAACAGAGAGGATAAGAAGGAAAGACAAAGAACAGAGAAGAAAAGCAAAAAAGCCAACAGCCTCCAGGACTTCAAGCCTATGTCAACTGCTCTTAGTTATAGAATACTCTATCATCATATAATCATATAGATTATACCTACCTAATGCCAAAGCCATTCATCAATTTCAAAATCAAGTATACTCAAAACATAAAATCTAGGCAAAATTCTATTTAGTTAGCATGGTGTCTGCAGAAGTCAATAGGGCCTCTGGCTCACAGAGACAGAAATTCTACTTTCCCTCCCCCTCTCCTCCCTGCCAGAAGCACCTCCTCCTCCAAGGTAGGTGACACACGCCTCAGTCAAAATGGCCAAGGAAGCAGGCAGGGGTTACTCATGCATACCACAGATGCCTAAAGACCTCAACTAGCAGCATTTAGTGGATATTTTTGAAAATTTTGATAATGACATTTCAAAGACTTAAATAAAACAATAGCAGCAGCAACAAAAGGATCCTATGTTATTGATTACCATTTTTAAAAATATTTTCCAGGTTGTCTTCCCAAACATCTTGTCCTAGTTCGCCTTTAGAATTCATTTCTTCAATAGCAGTCCTCACTTCTCCAACTCCCATTTTTATTTCTTCAGCTGAAAAACTGGCTGAGACAGAGGTTTTGTTCTCCTCGCTCTCATTTCTTCTTGGTATCACATGCTCTTTGTCCTTCTTCAGTTTCCCTTCATCCTTCCTCAGTTCTTCTCTTTTCTCAGTGCTCTTATCTTTCCTAGGTTTTTTGTCAAGGCCCATTGCAATAATGCACCTATATAAATTACATAAAATATTTATTAATTCTTCTTATGTAGCACAATGGAAACTCAAAGCTTCTTAAATTTCTTCTTTAGTAAATTATATGAGAAATATTGTGTTATTGTACACAAAGTTTAATTAAAATAAACTATTTTCTTTTTATTGATTCCAATGTCATATAAGTTAATACAACAAATTCTTAACAATTTGATCCACAATAATAAAACAACGTATCAACCAAGTATAGTGTCAAACTAAAATTTGCACCATTGAGCATATTTTTGACCTTATAATAGAGTAGATAGATAATGATATACACTGAGAGATAGGTAGAAAAATAACTCAAATCTCTAAATTAAACTTATGTTATAAAAGAACAGGTTTGTAAGAATAGAAAAGCTTAGATAAAAAATAATTAGAAGAAACATGCCATTCAGTTCTTCAGAATTTATTATTCCAACAACAATAAAAGACTTACATATGTGGTTGGTTATAAATAGGTATGATTGATTTTCTTTTTAAAGAAACATATACAGTAAATGTTGTTGTGTCCTTTAAGTAAATAACTCTAACTCAAGAGCTTGTACACTTATTTTCATGAAACTGCCATTATTGCTTTTGAATGGCCTTTTGAAACCCATACTGTAGTCTTCTGGTGATTTTTGCTGGCAATAATGTTTTGTTCCTCAAAAATGGCAGCAATTTGTACAAGTCATAAAGTCATTCCATGTCAAATCTGGTGAACAACCCAGATGATCTGAATGCATTATGACATTAGAAAATATTTTTACTCAGTTTTAACAACAGTGATGTAAATAAACTGTCATCTATAGCTATTTTTCTCTCTCAAGTTAATATCAAAATAAGAATTCCAATAATGACAATGTATACTTCAATAAAAATGATTATTTTAGTGATAGATTATTGAACATTCCCTTTGTGCCAAGCCCTCTGCTGGATACTCTATATGTATTTTTAGGTATTCTTTATCCTGCAAGCCAATAAATGAAGAATTATCATCACCACTATATAAATTAGAAAACTGAAGCTTAAAAGGTTCCAGGATTGCTCAAGGTCACCCTGTGGGTTAGTGGTGTAGCTGGATTTTGGCTCAAGACTGTTAGACTTCAACATCTCACAGTGCACCATGACCTTCCTGCTCTCTTACAGGCATCGCCTCCTACAATGGCTACTATCATAGGCACACGTTACAGAGCTGGACTTACCATCAGAGAAAGTACTCGCACTCTGTGACCAGACACTAAAACCATCTGGAGAGGTTTCCACCAAGTCCTAGAGAGAGTCCATGACTTGAACTAGGTATCTAGTAGCCAACAGTTTCCACATTCCTCCTTCTCTAGAACTGTGCATTTTCCCCTCTTTCCATGTTACACACTACTGGGGAACTGAATCACTTATAGTGGTCAGGTGAGAAGGGTTAAGAATATAGTCAAGACTTGTAAGTCCAGGAAAAATAAGAATAATATTAAAATCTGAAAATTGCTTCAACCTGAATCAAACCCAATGGCAATCTCTTAAACTGAAGATTTTACTGAATTTCAACCATTTCTAGTCTTGGAGTAGCATAGGAATTGATCTAAGTATATTCTCCCAACAAGCAAATATGAGAACTGATTTCTATCACTGAATATATCAGTATCTCCCCATAAAATAAAGCTGAAATGATTTGCACTCAACATATCAGCAGGCTGTAAAAAATGAGATAAGAACAGACTCACCTTACCCATATTAAGCATGATAAATATTTCTTGACTGTAATGATGATGTGCTTAGCATATAGCTTTCCTTGAAATAAAGGTGTCATATGACTTCACAGAGTATGATTACTAGCATTGCCTTCTGCTCAGGCTGTTCTTCCCTTATCAGTGGCCACACCAAATCCATTGACTTGGAGGCTCTGATAGGCTGTTACTTTAGTTTATGTTGTGACTATGTAAAGGCTTTGGTGCCTTTCTACTACATGCACAGACTTTTTATTGCCCATCTGCTAAAGGGAATTGGACAAACAAAGTGAGCAACATCTGTGCTTCCCTCGTCAATGACTACCTATTTGACTTCTGAGTATAATTTGAGGTGTTGATTTTGATTACTAAAGCTCAGAGCAGTCTGTCTTCTACTTGGCTAGGCAATTCTTCTTCTCATGTTTCACTCTAGCAATCGAAAATAACTACTATGCCTCTTCAAACAGTTCCCATGACTGAGGGGGTAAGCATAGTTGTGCAACCTTCGCATTTTAGAAATGACCACTACTCAGCGCTTCTTGTTTTCTGAGGACCTTGAGGTAATCCCTAAGCACTTTTAGAACTAGAACTCCCAATGGTTTATTTTGCCATGCCCTTGTTATTCTTATTGTAAAATTTTCAGGCACCAATGTTTTTAAATGAATTAAAATTAATTTCATTTCCAACAAACTGGAGAAATTAATGTACACTCCTTAAAATAAAACAGTCATAATGGGTGTGACAAAAAAACAAAGGACATGCAATATAATGAGTGGTATCAGTCTCCTTAGGGGTTGTTCTTAACTCTCACTGGAGTTCTGCAGTGCCAGTGCCTCTGGAATAACCAGAGACACCTCATGTGGGGCAGAGGCCAAGTAAGCAAGGCTCTAGACTTACCCACCTATCCCTGCTTGTTTCTATCAGTCCAAATTAACTTTCACCTGATTTGCAATAGGAAGATATCAAATGGCACTGCTTTGAGCATTCACAGATTTCATTGCAAGAAATGATTTTGAAACTAATTTTAAAAATTGAAAAACATTCTCCTATAAGAATTGTATATTTTAGTTGAGGGTAATAGGCCGTCTTCTTCAATATCACAAGTATTTTGATAACATTTGAAAAGGTGTTTGAAAGAACCTAGAGGGTACCAAGCTCTGAAATCACAGAAATAATTGTATAGAGGCTAGGAGGGTTTGAATAGGAGAACAGATGTCCTCAGTCAGATTTTGGTACATAAAAGACCATAGAAAGTGCTCAGGGCTAGAAATTTACAGCTTCCATTTGTACAGCAACTCCCAAAGAATGCAATGTGTTTGCCCGTGGATGATCATGTACAAGCTCATTAGTTTTCCTGGGAGTTAAATAGAAATGTGTTAAATGATTTGCCCCAAAAGAAGGAGACAGCATATCTGAAAATAAACTAGAGGGCAATCTAGTTGGGCCCTGAGTAGAGTTGAGCACTGGTATATTATGATAGGGCTACTCTCTGAATGATTTTTATTTGTTCACACTTGTTCTCTCTCCTAAAACTTCCAATCTGCTGGGCAGGGTGTCTAAAGCTTGTAATCCCAGTACTTGGGAGGCTGAAACAGGAAGATCCAGGTTTGTGGCCAGCCTCAGCTAATTAGTGAGGCCTGCATCAACTTAGTGAGACCCTGTTTCAAAATAAAGAATAAAAAACAGGGCTGGGGATATAGCTAGGATGGAGAATGCCTCTGGGTTTAATCCCTAGTACCACACACACAAAAAAATTCCAACCTCTCCTTAAACTGAGCTAATAAATATATTTTTCATTTTAGAAAGTAAAAATAATCAGCAGAAAACTAGTAGTCCTAGAAGTCCACCATCTAACCCCTCCACCTGCCCCCTAATATGCCATCTGTCCTCCTATTACTATAGGAGGATATCTCTTTTCTTCTTAGGGCTTATACCCCACTGGAGCCTTAGATCCAAACTTCTCTACTATAATTGAGCACTAAGCTCCAGTAATTTTCCCTTTTATGTCATACTTCATCAGTTATTTTCTTCCCTGGAGTATCAGTCCTATCTATTAGCATAAAAACATGCTATAATATCTCAAGAAATAAAAAAGCACCTTTGACTCATATCTTCTCCCTCCTGAGTACCACTTAATTACCATTTTTAAAGTGAAACTCTTTAAAATAGTTGTCTATAATCTCTGGCCTTAATTCTTCTCCAATTACTCTGTAAACCCACAAAGGTCAAAGCTTATATCCCTACCTCTTCACTGTAATAACTTGCTCCAAGATCACCAATAACCAACACATCACTAAAATAGTCCTCATCTTACTTAACCTATCCACACAACTGACTCAGTTAATCCATCTTCTTCTTCTTCATTTCCAAGATATAACTCTTTCTAGATTCTCCCTCTAGACACTGTCTTTCCTTCTTAGGCTCTCTGAAATAAAATGACATGGAGCTCATTGCTTAGATGTCTTCTCTATATTCAGTTCTTAATTTCATTCTATTTTATGAATTTAAATGCCATCTATATACAAACCTTTCTTATATCTCCAGCCTAGACCCCCTCACCTGACCTCAGACTTACCGTCCAACTGCCTATTTGACTCATCACTTGCATTATATCATAGATGCCTCAAATTTAGCATGGCCGCAATCTAGACCCCTTTATTCCACCCCTCAAACCCACTTCTTCCAAAATTCCATCTTAAGTACATGTTACCAGGACACAACTTTCCAGTTGTAAAGGCCAGAGACCATTGAGTCACCTTTGACTCAACTCTTTGTCATGCCCCACATCCATCTATTAATAAACATCATTAGCTCTACTTCAAAATACATATTGAGGGCTGAAGATGTAGCTCGGTGGTAGAGCACTTGCTTAGTATGTGTAAGACTCCAGGATCAATCCCCAAGATGACAAAAAATAATAAAAAATAATAAACACATTGAAACCAATTACATCTTCTCCCACCATTATCTTTCCTATATTAAAGCACTTTTCACTGTTCTTCCCATTCACCTGGCTGATTTTTCCCATAGGAACTACTGTCAGATGGATCATTGATCAAGATCTACTTTAGAAGCTTCCCATCCTCAGAATAAAACTCAAAGTCCTTGCAATGACTTTACAACTTCTAGGTAACTAACTCGGCGTCACTCACCTCTATCATTGTTCCATTCCTGACATTGGCTCTGGCCATACAAACTGAGACACGCCAAGTATGTTTGTCCTTCCTGCTCTATGCATATGCTTTCCCTCTCCCTGAAAATCTATCAGGAGGAAGAGCCCTTTTCTTTCCAGTTTCTGCTCAAAAGACATCTGATCAGAGAGGTGTTTCCTGACTGTTCTATGTAAGGTTAACACCCCTGCAACCCTTGCCCCTTTCACCCCTGATTATGCCCTTACCCTTTTTGTGTTCCTCATGCTCATTACCATCCCACGTCTATTAATTAATTTATTAGCAAGTTATTTGCCCCTTGGCTATTAGAACAGGTCCTATGTACTCTGGTTGGCTCCTGCCTGTGTTCTAGCTTGGCAGACAGTCAGTTCTCCATGAATACCTTCAGGAAACATGAAAGAAAGCCCACAGGCAAGACTCCTGATTTCAAACACAATGGCCAACATGAAAGCTGATAAGCAACAGTTAAAACCGACCTTTTATCATGAGTTCTATTATGCCTGAGATTGAAACTAAGGGGATGAGAATGAAAGTTGGGACTCACCACGATGCAAGCACAGTCCTAAACTACACAACCCGCACTATCCAATCACTCGGGACAGATGCTTGGCACAAGGCACATGTTTCTGAGTTTAAGTCCCAAACTAGCCACAAGAGCAATGAGAGAAACTTTAAAAATAAATAAATAAAACTCTCCTCTCTTCCTTCAGAGACAGGATTTAAGGTAGTTTGGGAAAAGTGACACAGTTTAAAATGTCACCAGCTTTTATCTGTATTATATAATAATCTGAAAATGTGACTTGTATCTTGTGTAATTTCAAATACAAACACTTAAAGTTGTAGTAAACAGCCTTTAACTTAACTATTTTAAGCTATATATACTATTTTTCCTTAAGAAAGTATGTAGAAAAATGCACTAGTAAAAGCATAAGAAGAAAACTGCAGCAAACTTGCCCTCTACCAAAGGACATGTTTTTCCATACTTGTAGCAAGGAGATGCTTTCTCCACACACACAAACCCAAAGTAGCCTCGTTTGCCTCCAAGTCTAGAACCTTTTCGATGCTTGTATTCACAGCAGGAGCTTAACCTGTTCACTTGCATCCCATTCAGGAAAAAGGTGAGGCTGAAGGGAAAACCATGGTGTCTTTTGGAAATAAATTGAAAGGTCTCTGGAATTAGAAAACAAATGCATAAGTGAAACCAACTCACTTTGAAATAACATCTTCTAAATCACATTTTTTTCTTAGATAAATATAACATTATACTCTAGATATTATACTCTTTTAATTTGAGGAGAGTTTTAATCATAAACACATATTATCTATTACTTTTATTTATATTAAATGCTCTAAGTCTTTATAAAACTCGTTGAATTGTAATAAAACAATTAATATCTAACATTATATGAGCACTTATTATATCCAGGTACCAGTCCTGGTTATCTTAGGCATATTATTTCTCAATGATAACATGAAATGGGAATACTTCTATTGCTAATATCTAGATGAGGAATTAAGGCTTAGAAATATTCAGTAAATGAGAGAGTTAGTTTTTGAAGACAAACCTCTCTCTAGATTCTATACCTCTATCTTGCTATAGTATCTCTTGATAAAATATATTATGAAAAAAAGGCTAATATAAAGTCAGTAATAGTTTTAAAAATTAGTATTCCAGTTCTGACTTTAAACATTCCAATATGCCTGTGAATGAAACAAAGTTATTCCATCTTGAAGCCATACTCGATTCTTTTTTTTTTTTTTTTGGTACTAGGTAGGGATGGAACTCAGGGGCATTCTACTTCCAAGCTACAGCCCCAGCCCTATTTTTTATTTTTGAAACAGGATCTCACTAAGTCGGAGAGGGCCTCACTAAGCAGTTGAGGCTGGCCGCGAACCCGGATCCTCCAGTCTCAGCCTCCCAAATGCTGGGATTACAAGCGTGTGCCATCACGCTCTGCTTCGATTCTATTTGGATTCAAGATCTTTTTTTCTCGCCACCCACCCAAACACCCTACTAATAAATTAAGAACCAATTGCTGCAATTAATAATCTTTAATCTTTAATAATCTTTGTAATTCTCTTTGACAAAGTCCCACCTATAAGATCCTAAACTCAGTCTTATAGACCCTGTTCCATACAGAATGACATAGAACCCTTCTTCTAGTGAACACCAGGGGGCTTCAAATTTCAATGTGGACGAGAATCCCCTAGAAGGCTTGTTAAAACAGACTGGTGACCCTATCCCAGACTTTCTGATTCAGAAGGTCTGGGGTAGGGCTCAATACTTTACATTTCTAACAAGTTTTCAGTTGACCCCGATGCTACTGACACTGGGACCCCACTTTAGAATACTGATTTCCATGTTCATTGTGTTATATATATTTGTGAAATCCATGAGAACTGAAATTGGTATTGCTCATCTTGGTTTCCCCAGATCCCAGAATAAAGGCAAGGGAACCCCTGAGAAAATAAGTGAATCATCATTTGACTTATTTCTTTCACAGTCACCTAGAAATACTCTAGGGTATACTTTATACTTCTAAATAATTTCTAAATCAGATTCAACTTGTTCTAAATATTAGACCTATTGAAAGTGTAATCTTGCCATTTATATCTTTGTATTTGTGATATAAAATTAAACAAATTAGGAAAGAGAAAACTTAAGAAATTGGTGTCTGGAGAAGGGAAAGCATAATTAGGTTTAAAAACATACTTGCTTTAATAATAAATAGACTCTTCAAGTGGTAACTAGGTAGCAAGTTTAATTGCTTTCATTATAGAAACTTGAACCCCACATTCATGTAACACAATCCATTCTGCTATAGCCTGTGCTTCATAACTTCCTAAGTACCCAACCCAGGAAGGAAGCACAGCCAAGAAAATGCTGAAAGTAGACACTGCCTTTCCATTTGATGCCCATGGAGCTGGAGAGCACACCCAGCTATTATTCCATTTTGTTCTTTCATTTTTTTCAAGTGTATTGTAGAAGAATTGACACCTTCTATTTTTACTCCTTTGTTATTTATTTTGTAATTTTTTTTTTTTGCGGTACTGGGGATTGAACTCAGAGGCATTCTACCTCCGAGCTATACCCCCAGCCCTATTTTTTATTCTTTATTTTGAAACCGAGTCTCACTAAGTTGCGGAGTGCCTCACTAGGTAGCTGAGGCTGGCCGCGAACTCAGATCCTCCGGTCTCAGCCTCCCGAATGCTGGGATTACAAGCGTGCGCCACCACGCCCGGCTTTTATTTTGTAATTTTGTATTTTCAAATACAGTTACATCTCCCAACCCTGACTTAATAATTTCTTCACAGAGTAGTGAGAATAATACACAGTCCAGAAATCAAAAAGTTTTGGTCCATGTCTCAGTTCTTCACTTATTAGTTGTGTTCCCTGGTAAGTTATTTAACTTCTTTTCATTTCAGAATTTTTATCTATAAAATGGAGATGGATGGGGT
Source organism: Graphiurus murinus (assembly GCA_004027655.1). Classification (NCBI taxonomy): domain Eukaryota; kingdom Metazoa; phylum Chordata; class Mammalia; order Rodentia; family Gliridae; genus Graphiurus; species Graphiurus murinus. The sequence continues at coordinate 248 of PVLC010022060.1, read as the reverse complement.
GGAAGAGGTCCCAGCTTACTCACTTCACAGAGTAGTCTTAACGATTATATAATGCACAATATTAGAAAGCACTTCATAATATTTGTAAAATGTTATCCATTATTTGCTGACAGTAGGTAGCACTGCGTTAGGCACTAAAATAAAACCAAAATACTAAAAAATAAAACATTGAATGTGATCTCCTCCCCCAAGAAGTTATAATGCAAGGGAAGAAGCAAAACTAATGTATCAAATTTCTGAAGTGAGGT
>PVLC010022059.1:0-27379 GCA_004027655.1 Graphiurus murinus | reverse complement strand
ACCGCAAAAAAAAAAAAAAGGCTTCTTGGCCTTTGGTAGCATGCTTGGAGGCCAGGTTCTTTTTAACTTGGGAGGAGCTGTGGGTAGGTTCTTCAAACCCTTGGTTAAAGAAATCTATGTAATCAATAAAGCGGAGGATGCAGTCCAGCAGGGACTGTTGTTCCCAAGGCTTGACACCTTGCTGGTGACAAGTCTAGGCTGTCCATGTAGGTGTTACACGCGTGCAGGCCCTTCCTGACATGCATGTACCACAGCAGTTCGCAGGAGAACCACTGGGCCTGCGGGAAGTTGAAGAGCTCCTCATCTAGCAGGGCTTGGGACATCCGACAGAGATTTTTTAGGCTGGCTTCGGAAGTGACAAGTACTGCCTCCCGCAGGGCTTCCTTCATAAGCCTTTTAAAGGATGGATACACTGAACTACAATGCAATTTCTTCTCCAAGAGCCAAGTTGTGTGGAAGATGGAAAGGAGGATGCGGGCAGCAGGGAAGATCTGCAGAATAGCCCGGTGAGGGAATGAAGGGTCCACAAAACCCACCTTGACCTTGGGCCAGTCAGAGTTGAACTCTGTGAAGATGCTCAACATCTTGGCCACAGAGGTGGCCGTCTCGGCCTTGAGCACGGCAAAGTGTACCACTCGGCCCTCTCGTTCCTTGTTCTCCACCAAGAAAGCAGAGGACGTGGCCCTGGCTGTTCTCTGCCCTGTGCAGCAAGAGATTCTCTGGGAAGAGAATGAACAGGTCGCTCATCTTGCTGCTCTGGAAGCTTAGCCAGTCCAGGTCTTGGCTGGTGCCCACACTGAAGGAAGCCCTCATCTACCTTAAGAAAGTTCTTCATCACCTTTGCTATCTTGGCCAGGTCAGAAGAAGTAATGCCCTCCTGCTCTGGCTTTGAGGGCACCTGAACCTTATCCAGACAAAATGATGGTTCTACTGGGGACTTCTCGGCTGTGTCAAAGTCTCTCTTGACTGTGGGCTGCACAGGCTGGAGCTGCTGCAGACACGCTGTCTTTTCAGACTTGCCAACAGCGTCACCTCCAGGAGCGGCTGTTGGAATCAACATGTACATGCTGGGTGTTTACTTCACTGATAAACAGTCTATCTAGTCTCTCATATCGCAGGAGCAAGTACGCTGGGCACATGTCCGCCTCCCGTGTTCTCTTTCTGTTTGACTGGGTCTGAATACAGACAAATTTCACCTGCATGTATAGGATGTCCTCGAGGATGGAGGTGCCATGGTTGAGGTTGTGGAAGCGGACAGAGACGCAGTCCCTGAGAATGAAGGAGCACCGTTCTCCTTTTGTAGGCATTGAAGCACTCCTTGAAGTCCTCATACGTCTCGAAGCAGCTATCCAGCTCCATGGCCGCCCCCTCTGCCCAAGCCAGGAGCTGGCCCCAGCCCGGGCACAAATTCACACCAGGGGTCAGAAGTCACACTGAGTATTTACAGGCTGGCATGGGACCAGAACGCCTTAAGGGGCGGCCCCAATGGGGTGTCCTACTATGGAGCTCAGGAGGAACGTTAGGTCTGACGGAGTCACATGAGGTTGGGGCTTCTTTGCTTTCTGACCGGTAGTGCATTCTTGTAATCCTAGTACTTGCACGACTGAGAGACACGAGAATCACAAGTGTGAAGTCAGCCTCAGTAATTCAGCAAGGCTCTCAGCAACTTAGCAAGACCCTGTTTTCAAATAGAAAATAAAATTGGTCTGGGGGTGTGGCTCAGAAGTAGAACGTTCCTGGGTTCAAGCTCCAGCAGCACAAACAAAATAAAATAAAATAGAGACCTATTTTGAGACCCTGTTTCAAAATAAAGACTAAAAAATAGGGCTGGAGGTGTAGCTCAGAGGTATAATGCCCCTAGGTTCCATCTTCAGTTCTGCAAAAAAAAAAAAGAAAAAAAAAAAAGTTGCCAGGCATGAAGGCATGATGGTGCATGCTTGTAATCCCAGTACTTTGGAGGCTAAGTTCGGAGGATCACAGATTCACAATCAGCCTCAACAACTTAGTGAGGCCCTCTGCAACTTAGTGTGACCCTGTTTCAAAATAAAGAATAGAGCCGGGCGTGGTGGTGCACGCTTGTAATCCCAGCATTTGGGAGGCAGAGCCCGGAGGATCCGGGTTTGTGGCCAGCCTCAGCTACCTAGTGAGGCAATCCGCAACTTAGTGAGACTCGGTTTCAAAATAAAGAATAAAAAACAGGGCTGGGGGTGTAGCTCGGAGGTAGAATGCCCCTGGGTTCAATCCCCAGTACCACACACACACACACACACACACACACAAAAAGGGGCTGGGAAGCCGGGTATGGTGCTGCACGCTTGTAATCCCAGCATTCGGGAGGCTGAGACCAGAGGATCTGGGTTTGAGGCCAGCCTCAGCTACCTAGTGAGGCACTCCACAACTTAGCGAGATCCGGTTTCAAAATAAAGAATAAAAAATAGGGCTAGGGGTGTAGCTCGGAGGTAGAATGCCCCTGAGATCAATTCCCAGTACTGCAAAAAAAATTTTAAAAATAAAATAAAATAAAAGGGCTGGGGTCAGGTGTGGTGGGGCACGTTTGTAATCCCAGCATTTGGGAGACTGAGACTGGAGGATCCAGGTTCCCGGCCAGCCTCAGCTACCTAGTGAGGCACTTCGCAACTTAGTGAGACCCTGTTTCAAAATAAAGAATAAAAAATAGGGCTGAGGGTATAGCTCGGAGGTAGAATGCCCCTGAATTCAATCCCCAGTATCTTAAAATAAATAAATAAATAAATAAATAAATAAATAAACAAATAAAACGGCTGGGGGTATAGTTTGGAGGTAGAATGCCCTGGTCCAATCTCCAATACCATAAATAAGTAAATAAATAAATGAAAAAAAAAAAAAAAAGAGCCGGGCATGGTGGTGCATGCTTGTAATCCCAGTATTTGGGAGGCTGAGACTGGAGGATCCGGGTTCAAGGCCAGCCTCAGCTACCTAGTGAGGTCCTCCGCAACTTAGTGAGACCTGGTTTCAAAATAAAGAATAAAAAATAGGGCTGGGAGCCGGGCGTGGTGGCACACGCTTGTAATCCCAGCATTACAAGGGAGGCTGAGACCGGAGGATCCGGGTTCGCAGCCAGCCTCAGCTACCTAGTGAGGCACTCCGCAACTTAGTGAGACTCGGTTTCAAAATAAAGAATAAAAAATAGGGCTGGGGGTATAGCTCGGAGGTAGAATGCCTCTGAGTTCAATCCCCAGTACCGCAAAAAAAAAAAAAAAAATAGTGCTGGGGGTATAGCTTGGAGGTAGAATGCCCCTGAGTTCAATCCCCAGTACCGCAAAAACAAACAAACAAACAAACAAATAAGTAAAAACAGACAACCTCCAGACTGGTGGCAGTGCCTGTGGTCTTAACACTTGGGAGGCTGAGGCTGGAGGGTGCTTGGGCCCAGGAGTTCGAGGCCAGCCTAGACAATACAGTTGAGACTCTGTACCTTAAAACAAACACAGCCAGTCGCCTTGTGATGTAGTATCCTGAACTGTACCAAATGTATTTGGGAAGATAGTATTTCTTTTTTTGTTTGTGTGTGGTACTGAGGGCTGAACCCAGGGTACCTCTACCTCTGAGCTATATCTCCATCCCTATTTTATATTTGGAAACAGGATCTGGCTAAGTTGCTGAGGCTTACTTTGAACCTATGATCCTCCTGTCTCAGCCTCCCAAGTATTGGGATATCAGGTGTGTGCCACCACACCCTGGCTGAGATAGTATTTCATAATACTTTTTTTTTTTTTTTTTTTTTTTGCGGTACTGAACTCAGGGGCATTCTACCTTCGAGCTATACCCCCAGCCCTATTTTTTATTCTTTATTTTGAAACAGGTCTCATTAAGTTGCGGAGTGCCTCACTAGGTAGCTGAGGCTGACCGCGAACCCGAATCCTCCGGTCTCAGCCTCCCAAATGCTGGGTTTACAAGCGTGCGCCACCACGCCCGGCTTCTATTTTATATTTGGAAACAGGATCTGGCTAAGTTGCTGAGGCTTACTTTGAACCTACGATCCTCCTGTCTCAGCCTCCCAAGTATTGGGATATCAGGTGTGTGCCACCACACCCTGGCTGAGATGGTATTTCATTATACTTTTAATGGGTTTCGGTGTGGCTCGGGGCCCACCCTCCCACCTGGGGATCCGAGGAGCCCTCCGCTCACTGCTAGTGAGCCAGCGGTGGATTTAGGGTGGCACAAATACGTTTCCCAATCCTTTTTTGCGGTGTGAGTAACTCTATTGCGTTATTTCCTAAGACCTGAGGTCGGGAGGCCAGCGTCGCCGAATCCCGGCCACCCGCAGCCGCCGCACCCCGCCCGGCCGCCAGGGGCCGCTACCACCCAGGCAGCCGCACACGGACGCCGCCTGCGCAGGCGCAGGAGCGCGGAACTCGCGGCTCGGCTTTGGCGCGCACCCGGGCTGTGTCCGCCGCCGTCCCGGTCCCCCAGTCTGCGCGGTGGGGTGCGGTGGCGGTGGCGGCTTCACCATGTACGCCGTGTACAAGCAGGCGCACCCGCCCACCGGCCTGGAGTTTGCTATGTACTGCAACTTCTTCAACAACAGTGAGCGTAACCTCGTGGTGGCCGGGACCTCGCAGCTCTACGTGTACCGCCTGAACCGCGACGCCGAGGTAAGCGCCGGCACCGCGGAGCCGGCCCACGCACCTCCTGTTGGCGCTTCTGGGTTTTCGGCAGCTGGCTGCCAGCGTCTGCCTTAGGCTAAGTCGTGGGGGTACACTGGTGAGCCAGACCTGCCATCGCCGGGGGCCTCCGCTAAAGCGCACACCTTTGAACACATTTGCAGAATGCCACGGGGCCACCTAAGGGATAGGGAGGGAGTTCAGAAGGCCAGTGTTTCCAGCCTGAGGAACCTCTCTGAGGCGGAGCAAGGATATGTCCGGCGAATAACATTCTTAGCCGGAGGAACAGTGCGTGGCAGGAAGTGTAGTAAAATGTGACAAACCCATCAGTTGAGGGAGCACAAGGGTGCTTTAGTTGTCAGAGAGTTGGTCCAGGAAGGCGTCTAAGAGGCAGCTTCTTAGCTGTTAACTCTTGCGTGGGCCAGGGATGGAGAAGGAAGGGGAGGTGTGCCAAGCAGAGGAATCAACAGTCTCCCAGGTGAGAGATTATGCTCAGTGTGTAGAGGGGAAGTGTGAGGGGTAGCGGGTATCTTTCACCTGGGCTGGTTTTTTTGTTTTGTTTTTTTGCGGTACTAGGAATTGAACTCAGGGGCATTCTACCTCCAAGCTACACCCCCAGCCCTATTTTTTTAATTCATTATTTTGAAACAGGGTCTCACTAAGTTTTGGAGTGCCTCACTAGGTTGCTGAGGCTGGCTTTGAACCCGGATCCTGCAGTCTCAGCCTCCCAAATGCTGGGATTACAAGCCTGCGCCACCACGCCTGGCTCCCCAGCCTATGTTTTATTCTTTTTGTTTTTGTGGTAGTGGGGATTGAACCCAGGGGCATTCTACCTTGGAGCTACATCCTCAGCCTTATTTGTTATTCTTTATTTTGAAACAGTGTCTCACTAAGTTGCAGAGGGCTTCACTAAGTAGCTGAGGCTGGCCGGAACTGCATCCTACAGTCTCAGCCTCCCAAGTACTGGGATTACAAGCATGCACTACCACGCCCAATTTTTATTCTTTATTTTGAAACAGGGTCTCACTAAGTTTTGGAGTGCCTCACTAAGTGACTGAGGCTGACTGCGAGCTTGTGATCCTCTTGTTTCAGCCTCCCAAGTACTTGGATTTCGGGTGTATGTCACCACACCTGGCCTTTTTATTTTGAGACAGGATCTCTCTAGGTTGGTCAGGCTGGCCTGGAACTTGCAGCCCTCCTGTCCCAGCCTCCTAGGTAGCTGGAATGCAGGCGTGCACCTGGCTTCAGGGCCTCCTTTCTTACATTCACAGCCTGTCAGGAGCTGTGACACCCTTGGCTTTGGTTGAAGTCTGTTTTGTGCTGTGTATGCTGCTTAGTCTCAGGTACAAGTCTGTGTGTACATAGCTAGGCAAGTTTGGAGCTAGGCAGAGTATATATGGCAGGGATGTGGGTTTCTGTGGAAACTGAGGCAGGTGCTTCCTAGGGAGGATCCCTGAGGCTGGCTCAGGGAAAGGGTGTGTGAGCTGAGTTTCGGGAAGGTGAGGACACACAGCTGTCACCAGGAGCTCGAGACTTGCATGCTGCCCACCTCAGAGAGCATTTGGGCAGGGCTTCCCAGTGGTAAGGGCCAGCCTCTGCCGACTTCTGTCCTTTCCCAGGATGGATGAGGCAAGGCCACCAGGTGTGGCCCCTAACTGCTTCCCCTCCTCCCCCTCCAGGCTTTGACCAAGAATGACAGGAGCACAGGTGAGTACGGGGCGAACCCCCGGGGCCCCAGCCTGGGGGTGTGAGTGAGGAGGGCACAGGCCCAGACCTGACCCAGTGCCCTCCCTCCCCTAGAGGGGAAGGCCCACCGAGAGAAGCTGGAGCTAGTGGCCTCCTTCTCCTTCTTTGGCAATGTCATGTCCATGGCCAGCGTGCAGCTGGCGGGGGCCAAGCGTGATGCCCTGCTCCTCAGCTTCAAGGATGCTAAGGTGAGTGGTAGGCCAGGTGGGGAGGTCCTGAGCACAGTGGTGGGCTCTGGGGTGCAGCGCTGGGGAGGTCCTGCCGGCACTGCCTGGGTCTGTCATGGGGGGACCACGGTTTTGATCTTCTATCTCCAGCTGTCGGTGGTGGAGTATGACCCAGGCACCCATGACCTGAAGACTCTATCCCTGCACTACTTTGAGGAGCCTGAGCTCCGGGTAGGCCAAGCCCAGTGGCCCCTCCGGGCCTAGCCCAGCCCTCCCTTCCCTGCAGCCCTCCCTTCACCCCACTGCTTCCCCTGGGCTCTGCGCTGTGGCCTGGCTGATGCCTTCTGCTTCAGGACGGGTTTGTGCAGAATGTGCACACACCTCGGGTGCGAGTGGACCCCGACGGACGCTGCGCGGCCATGCTCATCTACGGCACGCGGCTGGTGGTGCTGCCCTTCCGCAGGGAGAGCCTGGCCGAGGAGCATGAAGGGCTCATGGGCGAGGGGTGAGCGTGCCAGAGGCTATGGTTCTGGGGACTTGGGAGCATGGAGTTCTCCTGCCCTGCCCACACCCTCCCTCCTGCTGACTGACATCCCTGGCCCCCCAGGCAGAGGTCCAGCTTCCTGCCCAGCTACATCATCGACGTTCGGGCCCTGGACGAGAAGTTGCTCAACATCATCGACCTGCAGTTTCTGCATGGCTACTATGAGCCCACCCTGCTCATCCTGTTCGAGCCTAACCAGACCTGGCCTGGGTGAGGCCCTGCTGGATGGGGAGGTGGGCTGTGGAGCTCACTCAGAAGTGGGGAACTTGCCGGGCATGGTGGTGCACGCTTGTAATCCCAGTACTTGGGAGGCTGAGACAGGAGGATCCGGGTTCATGGTCAGCTACTTAGTGAAGCTCTCTGCCACTTAGTGAGACCCTGTTTCAAAATAAAGGAAAAAAAAATGGGACTAAGGGTGGAGCTCGGAGGTAGACTGCCCCTGGGTTCAATCTCCAATACTGAAAAAAAGAAAAAGAAGTGGGGAACTGGGCCACCCAGGCCTGGGGGTGCTATGGGTCCTAGCTGACCTGCCTGCTGCTCCAGGCGGGTGGCCGTGCGGCAGGACACGTGTTCCATCGTGGCCATCTCACTGAACATCACGCAGAAGGTGCACCCTGTCATCTGGTCCCTCACCAGCCTGCCTTTCGACTGCACCCAGGCCTTGGCTGTGCCCAAGCCAATAGGTGAGGTCCGGTGGCGCTGAGGGGGGAGGGGGGAGCTGAGCCTGCCCACCAATCTCTGTCTGCCTCCAGGTGGGGTGGTGGTCTTTGCCGTCAACTCGCTGCTGTATCTGAACCAGAGTGTCCCCCCATACGGGGTGGCTCTCAACAGCCTGACCACGGGCACCACTGCCTTCCCGCTGCGTGAGTGTGGCCGCCCTGAGCCGGTGGGGCTATGGGTGGGGCGGGGCTGCCAGTGGGCCTGACTGTCTGCCTCACAGGCACCCAGGAGGGCGTGCGGATCACCCTGGACTGCGCGCAGGCTGCCTTCATCTCCTACGACAAGATGGTGATCTCCCTCAAGGGTGGCGAGATGTGAGCCCCAGCCCATGAGCCCCGCCACCCTGCAACCCCCGTCTCCCGCAGTGTTCCCATCCTCCTCAGCGCTCAGCCTCTCTGTCCTCCGCCCCACAGCTACGTGCTGACCCTCATCACCGATGGCATGCGCAGTGTCCGTGCATTCCACTTCGACAAGGCAGCTGCCAGCGTTCTCACCACCAGTGTGCGTAGTGGCAGGGTGCGGGCGGCAGCTCTGGGCCCAGCTCTGGCTCTGCGCTCACACCTGTGCCCTCTCTCAGATGGTCACCATGGAGCCTGGGTACCTGTTTTTGGGATCACGCCTGGGTAATTCCCTCCTCCTCAAGTACACAGAGAAGCTGCAGGAGCCGCCGGCCAACACGGTCCGTGAGTCTGCTGACAAGGTGGGCCTCTGGGTTGGTGCCCCATAAGGGTGTGGGGCAGCTGAGGGGGGTGCTCACACCCCTCTCCTGTCTCACAGGAAGAGCCTCCCTCCAAGAAGAAGAGGGTGGACCCCCCAGGGGGCTGGTCAGGTGAGGGCCTGGCCACGAGGGGCGGGGTGGGGTGGGGTGGGCGGGGAGCTGGGGCCAGGCTGAGGTGGCTCTTTGTGCTACAGGGAGCAAGTCGGTGCCCCAGGACGAAGTGGACGAGATCGAAGTGTATGGCAGCGAGGCCCAGTCGGGCACCCAGCTGGCCACCTACTCCTTTGAGGTGAGCCTGGGGAGAGCGGTGGATGCCAGCCCCTGCCACCCCCCCTGACCACCGTTGTACCCACAGGTGTGTGACAGCATGCTCAACATTGGGCCCTGTGCCAATGCTGCCGTGGGCGAGCCGGCCTTCCTCTCTGAAGAGGTGCCTGGGGGACCGTGGGGCAGGTGGGGCAGGGATGTGGCAGGGTAGGGCAGCATCTTCACTCCACCGTACAGTTTCAGAACAACCCTGAGCCAGACCTGGAGATCGTGGTTTGCTCCGGCTATGGGAAGAACGGAGCCCTGTCTGTGCTTCAGGTGTGTAGGGCAGGGGCGGGGCACCGCCTGGTGGGACCTGGATGAACCGACCTCACCCCATTTTCATTCCAGAAGAGTATCCGGCCCCAGGTGGTGACGACCTTTGAGCTTCCCGGCTGCTATGACATGTGGACAGTCATTGCCCCCGTGCGTAAGGAGGAGGTAGGCCAGAAGGCCGCGGAGGCTGGGAGGCGATGGGTGTGTGGTGCTTACGGACAGGGCTCAGCTGGTCTGCCTTACTCCCGCCCTGAGAGACCATGGCTTCCCACCTGCATGTCTTTGTCCTTTCAGGAGGAGACGCCCAAGGCAGAAGGTGCAGAGCAGGAGCCCAGCACCCCCGAAACTGACGACGATGGGCGGAGACATGGGTTCCTTATCCTGAGCCGGGAAGACTCGACCATGGTGAAGGGCAGGGCCTGGGTCTAGGGTCTGGGGTCCCCCTGGTGAAGGGTATAGCTCACCACTGTCACCCACAGATCCTGCAGACAGGCCAGGAGATCATGGAACTGGACACCAGTGGCTTTGCCACACAGGGCCCCACGGTCTTTGCGGGGAACATTGGGGACAACCGGTACATTGTCCAAGTGTCACCTCTGGGCATCCGCCTGCTGGAAGGAGGTGGGTGGACAGGTCTGGGTGGGGCCTGGGGATGTGCGTGCTGACTGCCATGCTGACCGCCCTGTGCCCACAGTGAACCAGCTGCACTTCATCCCCGTTGACCTGGGGGCTCCCATTGTGCAGTGTGCCGTGGCTGACCCCTACGTGGTCATCATGAGTGCTGAGGGCCACGTCACCATGTTCCTGCTCAAGAACGATTCCTACAGTGGCCGCCACCACCGCCTGGCGCTGCACAAGCCCCCGCTACACCATGTAGGCCTCACCCCCAATGCCTGAGCCCCACCCCGTCCCCTCACTTCCAGCTGAGCCCCTCCCCCACTTCTTGCAGCAGTCCAAGGTGATCGCGCTCTGCCTGTACCGTGATGTCAGTGGAATGTTCACCACTGAGAGCCGTCTGAGCGGAGCCCGCGATGAGCTGGGGGGCCGCAGTGGCTCGGAGGCCGAGGGCCTGGGCGTGGAGACCAGGTGCGTGGGGGCCAGGTGCTGGGGCCCAGCGGCCCATGGCTGGGCGTGGCGTGACGTTCTGTTGGCCCACAGCCCCACCGTGGACGATGAGGAGGAGATGCTGTATGGGGACTCAGGCTCCCTCTTCAGCCCCAGTAAGGAGGAGGCCCGCAGGAGCAGCCAGCCCCCCGCCGACCGTGACCCTGCACCCTTCCGCGCAGAACCCACACACTGGTGCCTGCTGGTGCGGGAGAACGGCACTATGGAGGTGGGTGCAACTACACAGCCTCAGAGCCCCCAGCAACCCCCATACAGCCGCCCCTGCCTCTGCTGACCACTGTTCCCCACCAGATCTACCAGCTCCCAGACTGGCGGCTGGTGTTCCTGGTAAAGAATTTCCCGGTGGGGCAACGGGTCCTCGTGGACAGCTCCTTTGGACAGCCCACCACACAGGGCGAGGCCCGCAAGGAGGAGGCCACACGCCAGGGGGAACTGCCGCTGGTCAAGGAGGTTCTGCTGGTCGCACTGGGGAGTCGCCAGAGCAGGCCCTACCTGCTGGTGAGTGCCCCTGCCACCACTGCCTGTCCCTGAAGGCTCTGCCTGCCCTCATGGCCTTTCCCCACCCCATTCCCAGGTGCACGTGGACCAGGAGCTGCTCATCTACGAGGCCTTTCCCCACGACTCGCAGCTCGGCCAGGGCAACCTCAAAGTCCGCTTCAAGAAGGTGCTGGCGGCTGTGCCCTGCTGGGCCATGGGGGTGGAGGGTGCAGGCCTGCAGCATATGGAGAGCCCAGCATTCATCCTGGCCTCCACCAGGTCCCCCACAACATCAACTTCCGGGAAAAGAAGCCTAAGCCATCCAAGAAGAAGGCAGAAGGCGGCAGCGCTGAGGAGGGCTCTGGGGTCCGGGGCCGTGTGGCACGTTTCCGCTACTTCGAGGACATTTACGGCTATTCCGGGGTACGCAGGCGGCTTTGTGGGGTCGGGGTGGGGCCAGGGCTTCGCTCACACTGTCCTCTTGGTGCCTGCCCCCAGGTGTTCATATGTGGCCCTTCGCCCCACTGGCTCCTTGTGACTGGCCGGGGGGCTCTGCGCCTGCACCCCATGGGCATTGATGGCCCCATCGATTCCTTTGCGCCATTCCACAATGTCAACTGCCCCCGTGGCTTTCTGTATTTCAACAGACAGGTAGGAAGGACTAGCCTGGTCCACTGCACTGCCACCGATGCTACCCATGACGACTGGGGCAGAGAGGGGCCAGGAACAGGAGAGACCCTTAGCTGCACCCAGAGGGCCAGGGAGGAGGAATTGGGGCTCAGTGCTGGGAAGGTTGGGGCAGTTGGGAGTGGGGCTGGCTAATGCTGTCACCTGCCATTGCTCTTTGGGCTATGAATATTCAAGGGCACGGCTGAGCTGGCTTTAGCTCCCGCTCTGCCCTTATTTGTTGGGTGACTTGGGGAAGCACCTGCCCTCTCTAGCCTGTTTCCTTATCTGTGCCACCCACGTGACAGCAGTGACCTAGGGCCCTCAGGATGTTGTGTGGCGAGTGCTCCCTGGGGCCTGGACTCTGGACTGGAAGGTGGTCTGGGGCCCTGGCAGGGCTCCCTCTGCCTGTTTGTGCCGCCCTGGCATGGCTTATCTTTGGCACTTTGCCTACGTCTTCCATTGTTCTCTGAGCCTAGAATTTCTATGCCCTCTGCAAGTGTTCCTGGCCTGAGGTGAGCCCAGGACAGACAGGCGCTCGCGGAGGGAAGGCCAGGGCCATCACTAGACATAGCGGTGCCTGGCCGCCCTGCTCCAGTAGAGCTGAAGGCAGCACCCCAGGGGACCTTCTGGCCTGGGGCTGCTCACCCTGGCCTCTCTGACCCTGCCCCCCCCCCCCCAGGGTGAACTGAGGATCAGTGTCTTGCCTGCCTACCTGTCCTACGATGCCCCCTGGCCCGTCAGGAAGATCCCACTGCGCTGCACAGCCCACTACGTGGCTTACCACGTGGAGTCCAAGGTCTGCCCTTGCCTGTGCCCCACTCCCCCAGCCCCCCTGGGCTTGGCCTCTGGTTCCACACCCTCCGTCCCCCCAGGTGTACGCTGTAGCCACCAGCACCAACACACCATGCACCCGCATCCCACGCATGACCGGCGAGGAGAAGGAGTTTGAGGCCATCGAGAGAGGTATGTCCTGCCCGGGGTGGGGGGTGGGCCGCCTGTGGGGCCAGGTCTGACTGCTGCCGCCTCCTCACCCCTGCAGACGACAGGTACATCCACCCCCAGCAGGAGGCTTTCTCCATCCAGCTCATTTCCCCGGTGAGCTGGGAGGCCATTCCCAACGCCAGGTGAGGCCAGGCCCCGTGGAGGTTGCTCATCGGGGGTGTGACATGCTGGGTGAGGCCTTACACCGCCTGGCCGCCTCATACAGGATCGAGCTGGAGGAGTGGGAACATGTCACCTGCATGAAGACGGTGTCGCTGCGCAGTGAGGAGACCGTGTCGGGCCTCAAGGGCTATGTGGCTGCCGGCACCTGCCTCATGCAGGGGGAGGAAGTCACGTGCCGTGGGCGGGTAAGGGCCAGCGGGCAGAGGGCAGGCAGCAGCCCCAGCAGCCCCTCTGCTATCCCAACACGTCCTGTCACTGTCAGATCTTGATCATGGATGTGATTGAGGTGGTGCCCGAGCCTGGCCAGCCCCTGACCAAGAACAAGTTCAAGGTCCTGTACGAGAAGGAGCAGAAGGGTCCCGTGACGGCCCTGTGTCACTGCAATGGCCACCTGGTATCAGCCATTGGCCAGAAGGTGTGCCTTCCTGCCTACCCGCCACCTTTACCTTCTCACCCTGCCCCTGCCCCTCTGCGCTGACCACTGCCCACCCCCCAGATCTTCCTGTGGAGTCTGCGGGCCAGCGAGCTGACAGGCATGGCCTTCATCGACACCCAGCTGTACATCCACCAGATGATCAGCGTCAAGAACTTCATCCTGGCTGCGGATGTCATGAAGAGCATCTCACTGCTGCGCTACCAGGAGGAGAGCAAGACTCTGAGCCTGGTGTCCCGGGTACTTCACGTGGCCGGGTGCGGGTGGGGACTGGCCATGGCCCGCCCTGACTGCCACGCTCCTTCCTTCCTTCCTTCCTTCCTTCCCCAGGACGCCAAGCCGCTGGAGGTGTACAGCGTGGACTTCATGGTAGACAATGCCCAGCTGGGCTTCCTGGGTGAGTGTATAGGGCCTGGGGGTTTGCGCCTGTGGGGTTCCGAGCTGACAGGGTCCTTGTTCCCCAGTGTCTGACCGAGACCGCAACCTCATGGTGTACATGTACCTGCCAGAAGGTGAGTGTTCCCTCCCCCGCTTCCGCCTGGGCTGGGTGTTGGGCGGGCAGTGACCTGAGGCCCTCTGACCTAGCCAAGGAGAGTTTCGGGGGCATGCGCCTGCTGCGCCGGGCAGACTTTCACGTGGGTGCCCTCGTGAACACGTTCTGGAGGACCCCGTGCCGGGGGGCCACCGAGGGGCCCAGCAAGAAGTCAGTCGTGTGGGAGAACAAACACATCACGTGGTTTGGTGAGTATCAGGGTAGGGGTGAGTATAGGGGTACAATGGGCGCAGCCTGGCTTACACTGCACCCCCCTTCCCAGCCACACTGGACGGAGGCATTGGGCTCCTGCTGCCCATGCAGGAGAAGACCTACCGACGGCTGCTGATGCTGCAGAATGCGCTGACCACCATGCTGCCCCACCACGCTGGCCTTAACCCCCGTGCCTTCCGGTGAGTGCCCAGCACCCTTCCTGGCCCAGCCCCACGCCCAGGTTGGCCCTGACCCCAGCACACGCCTGCTCCCTAGGATGCTCCACGTGGACCGGCGCACCCTACAGAATGCGGTGCGGAACGTGCTAGACGGGGAGCTGCTCAACCGCTACCTGTACCTCAGCACCATGGAGCGCGGCGAGCTGGCCAAGAAGATCGGCACCACCCCCGACATCGTGAGTGCCCCGCCCCGCCCCACCCCACCCCACCCCACCCCACCCCACCGGCCGGGCCCTGACCTTCCCTCTCCCCTCAGATCCTGGACGACCTGCTGGAGACAGACCGAGTCACCGCTCACTTCTAGCACAAGGATGCCCCTGCCCCTGTGCACCGCCTCCCAACCCCTTTTGTACAAAACACAAGGAAAACGATTTGTTTGAGACAAGTGTGTGGTCTTTGTGTTGTCAGAGCCCCGCCACATGTCCCCACTGCAGGCCATGGCCACTCCGGTGCCCCGTGGTATGGAGTATTTGTGTCCCTGGCTGTGGCCAGTTCAGTCTGCTGAGGCCAGAAGCCCTACTGGTCCCGGCAGCCCGTGGTCGTCCTGGCCCTGGGGCCTAGGTCTCCAGGTACTGGTAGAGCTCCTCAGCCTGGGGCGCAAGACCCAGGTAGACCAGAACGCGAACCAAGAGGGCAGTAAACCGCATGGCCAGGGTCTCCAGCCTGGGGGCAGTTGGGGGGTGGTCACAGGCTGGCAGGGGTAGGCCATGGCCAGCCGCCCAGTCAGCCCATGTGTCCACTCACCTCAGGGCCACCTCAAACTTGAGCACCTCCCAGGAAACCTTGATGTGGCGCAGCAGGCCACTGCTGTAGATGCCCTGGTACGCTGCCCCCACCAGGCGGCTCCAGCCCCGCACCGCGCTGCACGAAACACAAGCATCAGCCCGCTGGCCTTCCCTGCGCCCGCACCCCCTTGGGTCACCAACCTCTTGGCCATGAGGAAGTAGCGGTCGACCGGGGTGCCGAGGGCCACGTTGATAGCGCGGACGGTGTTGATGTTGCGCAGCACCAGCAGCATGGGCCGCGGCAGCTCCTTGAGCACCTGCATGATGTCCTCAAAGTGGTTGCGGGCCATGTCCTGCATGTAGGCTGCCTCCTCGCGGCTCAGCAGGTGGGAGCCCCACAGCTGCCCCAGGCGCACAGGCCGCTGCATGAGCACCTCGGAGAACAGCAAGTAGTCTGCGGAGGCAGGGGCCTGAACCGGGCTCTGTGGCCAGCTCGTGCCTACCCGACCTGGGGCTGCAGCGCCTGCCCTCACCTTGCACCCCCAGCGCAGCTGCGTGCGTCTTCATGGCATCGTTGTCCCTCAAGATGATGGCTCGCCACAGCTGGCACAGTGCTGACCGGTCCCTGTGGGAAGGACCAGCCATGAACCCAAGTCCCAGGCACGACAGGCTGTGCCCACCCCCTGGCCCCAACTCACTTCTCGTCCAGGAACTGGTAGAGCCCATGGTCCAGCAGCACCAGCTCTGCCTTTCCATCCCGGCCTCTCCGAACCAGAACTGGAGAGACAGCACGTCAGCTCATGCCACCTACACAGAGCCCCTGCCCCCGGGGGCTTACCATTGCCAGGGTGGGGGTCAGAGTGGATGAAGCCGGTGTAGAATATCTGTTCTGCAAAAGCCTGGATCAGCTTTTCTGCTACCTGGGGAAAGGACGGGAAGTGCAGGAGACGTGGGCAGCACCCCTCCCCACCCCCTCCCCCCTCGTCACCCCAGGCACACAGCACTCACATCCTGCACAGCCAGCCCCTGGCTCTTGATGGCCTCCACGTCGTTGATCTTGCAGCCGTCACAGAAGTCGGCTGTCAGCACGCGCTGGGAGAGAGCAAGAGGCTGAGCTCAGTGGGCCTGTGCAGCCCACCCCAGGAAGGGTGCGGCCAGCCCACCTTGCTGCACTTGTCCCAGTGCACGTGGGGGACCACAATGTAGTGGAAGTGCTTCAGCTCCTGTGCGCAGCGCTCTGCATTGCGGCCCTCTGCCTCAAAGTCCAGCTCCTGGGCCAGGGTCCCCTTCAGGTCCTGGGGGCCACATACGGGCAGTTGGGGTAAAGGTCCAGGACCAGCTCCCGCCAACCACCCGTAGGACCAGGACCCCAGCCTATAGCGGTAGCGGCACTACCTGCAGGACCCAGCTGAAGCTGAAGCTGGGATGCATGAGCCCCACGAGCTGCAGCAAGAGCTCCAGCGTGTGCACGTCCCCGGCAAAGCGGTCCTGCAGGTCGATATACTGCACCTGCAGCGGGCCGGGTACATTGAGGACCAAGGCCGCCACCAGAGCCCAGAACCCAGGGGCAGGAGGTGGCAGCCCCAGGTACCTTCACAGCCACCGCAGTGCCATCATGCAACCTGGCACGGTGCACCTGAGCCAGGCTTGCGGCAGCCATTGGCTGGTAGTCAAACTCCTGAAAGAGCTCAAGAGGCAGCGCCTGGAAGTCCTCGAGGAACAGCTCATCCACCTGGCAAGAGGGGTCCTGAGTGTCAGGGGCCGCCAGTGCACACCCCCAGCCCCAGCCTGTGGGAGGGGCTTACCTCCCCGAAGCCCCGGGTGAGGGCCCGGTCCTCCAGCACACGCAGGGTCTTGATGTACTCAGGTGGCAGCAGGTGGTTGAAGGAGCACAGCCCCTGGCCCAGCTTCACGTAGAGGCCCCCATTACGGATGGCCCCTGCCACCAGGGCGTCAGCTGCCCGCTGGTGACATGCAGACATCACCTCCACATACTGCGGGCTGTTCTGACCAGACATGGAGGAGGCTGGGGGCCGGTGGCTACCTCCTCAGCCCCCAAGGCCCACCACCCCCACTGAGCCCCCGTGTGCCCAGGGCACAAGGACAAACCTCTTCTGCCCCTCGCAGGACGACATTGGTGCACCACCAGTAGTCCAGGGAGATGCACAGGCCGATCTTCAGGGACCTGGGAGAGAGGTGGCCTGATACCCACACGTGTACAGAAGGGGAGGTAAAGACTGGACAGGAGGGGTCAGTGCTAGGCATGGGAACAGCCAGGTCACCAGTGTCACCACCAAGAGACAGGGGAGTTAAGAGGGTCTCCGAGACCCAGAGGCACGAGGTTGCTGCACCTCTGTGACAACCCAAGCGCTTGGCGTCATCTGGGGTTGGCCTGGGAAGATGCCTGCTTGCTCCTGTCCCAGGCTAGGGTGGGCGGCCCAGCCTGGAAGTGAGGATCCTGGTCTCTAGCTGAGGACTCTCGATACTCGGTGGGAGCACACAAGGGCCTGGTCCCTTCAGGAGGACTTGCCGGGTCCCACTCCTGGCCACTCTACCACTGGAGGGCTCAGGACCAAAAGGTGGGCGCTCTGACACTGGGGTGCAGGTCCCTCCGTGTCACCATGGAAGCAGTAAGGTCTGGCCCTGCCCTGTACCCGCTACACCTCCACAAGCTAGACCTTCCCACTTATTCCAGCTCACACAGAAGACAAAGCGGGACCCTGAGCTGCAGAGGGAGAACAGCGTGAGCCGGGAGCCAGGGTTCCCTGAGCCCCCAAGACTCTGTCTGGGGGGCCCAGCTACACTCACAGGGACCCAGACAAGGGAAATGACTGTGCTGGGTTGGGAGGCATCTGTGTGCACTCCTGTCTTGCTGTCCAGGGCTGCACGCAAGCCAACGAGGAGTACAAGTAGGGACATGTATGCCATCACCCTGACTCTGGTCCCTGAAAGGCCCATGCACCTCTGCGTCCCTCCGAACATTCCCATTCGAGGGAGGCACCAGGTTCCTTGGAGAATGGCTGATTGCAGGGTTAGGCAGGGAAAAACCAGGATCAGCCCGAAGCATCCCGCAGTGTCAAGAAGGGACAAGATGCTCAGAAGGGCCCAGCACGGTGAGACATGCCTGCAATCTCAGTACTTGGGAGGCTGAGACAGGAGATCATAGGTTCAAGACCAGCCTCAGCAAGTTAGACTCTCAGCAACCCAGTTTCAAAACAAAAAACAAGCCGGGTGTGGTGGCGCACGCCTGTAATCCCAGTACTACTAAATAAATAACAAAAAAAGGTTAGGGGTACAGCTCACAGGTAGAACACCTCTGGGTTCAATCCCCAGTACTGAAAAAAAAAAATGCTCAGAAGGAGATAAGTAAAAGGATGTGTAAAGGCTAATGATAAAATACAGGGGTGGGTATATGTGAATCCCCACGGAGCATTTCTGACTGCTATTTACCATTTTTCACAATAAACATTGAGGATAAAAAAGGGGAGTGGGCACTCCAGCCCCTTGGACCTCTGCTCTCCCTCCTCCTGGGGTGAATTGGCTCTAACTCTGCAGCCTTGCTCCTCCAGGGGCTCCTCTCACATGCTGCCTCTGCGCTGCTTCCAGGCCACCCTGTGCTCAGCCTGTCAAGGACACATGCGGGCTGCTAGGAAGATTAGTAGTTCTTGCTGCCTCCAACGGCCGCAGCACGGCCCCTAGAGGACAGCCATGACACTCACTTTCCTGACAAGTGAGCCCAGAAGGCTGGAGCACACAGAGCAGCAGCAGGACAGGGGCTGGGGGCCTGCAAGGTCCCCACACACAGCGCAGTGGCGGTCACAGAAGCAGAGAGAGGACGCTAGAGTCTCACCAGCTCTCTGGCTTGGGGACTAAGGGCCCTGCAGGGCAGAGTGGACAAAGCCCAGAACCTGCTGAAAGGGAGGTGCACGCATGTAATCCCAGTACTTAGGAGGCTGAGACAGGAGGATCGCAGGTTCAAGAACAGCCTCTCATCAGCCTAGAGGCCCTCTGCAACTTATTGAGACACTGTTTCAAAAGAAAAAGAAAATAGAGCTGAGGGTGTAGCTTGAGGCAGAATACCTCTGTGCTCAATTCCCAACACCTAAAAAAAAAAAAAAGGCTGATGGGTTGATTAGGAGCTGCAGGCAAAACCAAGCAGGGAGACAGGCATGGGGAGCGACCTTTTGTCTTGAAGGCTGAAAATCTTCAGGCATCCAGCCACCCACATGCCCAATGCCATCGCTGGAGTCAATCTCAGTGGAGCACCCGACAGAGTGAGTGCCTGAGGGCCCTGGGAACCTGAAGCCTTCCCTGAGGGTGACCCCGGCCCCGGAGGCAGCAGGTGCTCAGAGCTAGATGCACAGGACCACATACCTTCCCCCAACAGCCCCCAAACCATCTCCACCCAATTCGAGGGAGCTCTGGATTAATGGAAGATTCTCTCAATGGCAGGGGCTGGGGCCCACGAGGCTCAAGACCCACCCCAAGTTCTGCACCAGGGGAGGAAGGAGCGTTAGAGACCGCTGGTGCTAGGAGCAGGGTGGACGCTGTGCCCAGGCCTGAGACTGTCTGGGCTGCCGGTTCTCCTGGGTGGTGAGGTGGGAAGGAAGTGGGAGCAGGTAGTCAGTTCACAGCTGGGTCCCCAAGCCAAAACTGATCTGGCAAAGGGTCTCCAGTGTGAGGGCCCCTGGTGGCCCCCGTCCGTGTGCCCATGACAGCGGCACTCACTGCCCCACACAGCAAGGGACACCTGGAAGGTGGCTAGACCTCCCTGCAGAGCCCCGCAGTGCTGAAGATGGGCGGGGTGAGGCACGCGGCCACTCGACACCCCAACTTACCTGCCAAAGCGCCCGATGCCATCCACCACAAGCCACATCCTCCTCCTGTCCTGTGCCTCTGCCGTGAAGTAACGGATCCCAAGGAGCAGGGGCACCCCTACCGCAGTGGCAGAGAGTGCCGTCCGCCACAGCGGCAAGGGGCTCGAGGCCCTGAGGGGAGACAGGCAGGGACTGGAGGCGTGGCCCGCCATGGGCTCCCTCCTCCTGAGTTAGGTCCCACTCCTGGCTACATGGCCGAGCAGACCGAGGCTGTCAGAGAACATTCACCTCGTGTCAGTCCCCTTCCTGAACCCCCCCACAGCAGGGAGGCTGGGCAGCCCTAGCGGCAGGTCTCCTGGGGGCTGTCTCAAGTCCAGCTGTGGCCACAGAGTACGAAGCGGCTCCTCAGTTCAAGTGGAGGGCAGGGCAGGTCAGTTCCCCACAGGACGAGGCCACCTGCGCTGCTCAAATCACAGCCCGACCCTCGCCTGATGGGTCAGTCAGACAGTAGGTGCTGGGTCAGCACAGACCCAAATGAAAGTTCCCAGCAAGGAACCAAAAGGCCTCCATGCTGCCGTGTACAGAGGTGGCCACACGCCCTGAAGCCAGCCGGAGCTGGAACATCCACTTGTGTTTCCAGTCTCACGTCTGTCCCAGACTCAGGCCCGTGCACGGCGTGCAGGGAGCAAGGGCCTCCATGTTGTCCACCAGGCCACGGCGAGTGCTCAGACACGCTCTCCTGCCGCCCCCAGGCTGAGTCCCACTCCCACCTCGTGCCCACTGTGGCCGTGGTGGTCCAGCCCCTCTGGCCTCAGAGCCTTTGCAGCCCTTCCTTCTGCTTGGAACCCTCCTTCCCACCTCTCTGCTGGCTGCTCCTGCCTCGTGCTTGACCCCCAACTCTGGCAATTCCTGCCCTCCGCCCGATGCTTTCCCAGCGCGGGAGGCGCTCTGCACGCCTCCTGATCTGACAGCATCTGCTCACTGGCCCCGGGGCACTGCACAGAGGCACCAGGGCATGCTACCTTGGGGGCACAGGAGGTCTGGCGTGCGCCCCTCTACCTCTGCACCTCTGGCCTGCGGGGTGCAGGCCCAGGGCTGAGGGGGCTCCTTACCTTGCAGGTGGTCCCCGAAGGTTCCTTCTGGAGAATGTGGCGGGGCGAGGCCAGGGCTTCCGCCTGCTCCGCAGCAGAGTTGAGTGGAAATGGCACAATCGCACCTGCAAGAAGCGAGCAGCACGACTCAGGCAAGGCAGGACGGCCCCAGCCTCTGTGACTTGGGGCAAGTGCGAGGCCTGGAGCCTGAGCTCGGGCCAGCTGTGCCGCCTCGCGCTGACTCATTCCCCAGGCGCCATCACGATGGTCAGCCAGCACACCTGGCTATGCACTGGGCTCCGGGAGGGAGAGACCAGGTACCTCCCAGGAGCAATGCTGAGTGTGCCCTAGGAGAGGAAAGACGCCACCGTGCCTGGCTTTATTTTTATTCTTTATTTTGAAATAGGGCCCCACTAAGTGACTGAGCTAGCCCCGAACCTGTGATCCTCCTATCTCAGCCTCCCAAGTTCTGGGATTACAAGCATATGCCACCATGCACGACTTTTTATTTGAAAACAGGGTTTCACTAAGTTGCTGAGGGACAGCTAAGTTGTCAAGGGTGGCCTCAAGCCTGTGATCCTCCTATTACAGCTTCCCAAGGACTGAGATTACAGGAGTGTACCACCGCGCTGGCCTGGCCCACCATCAGCCTTTTGGTGGCACCTGTGACCTGTTCTTATTTCCTGCCACATCACAGAGGAAGGATAAACAATGCTCCGCCACACACACAGAAAAACGTCTAACGGTGAGGTGGAAGCCCAGACAGGAGTGGCCCTGTGTGGGGCATTTTCTGAAAGAAAAAGGTACAACTCATCAAGACCCTGGAGGCTGGACCCTGGAGGAGGTGGAGGCAGGGGACAATGCCCTTGGCCTGGGCGACGCCGACAGAAGCCCAGGAGAAAAAGCCCACCCAACAAGCGCCTTCCACTGTGGCCACGGAGCCACCCTGGTTCGAAGACATTCACTGGCAACCTTGATTTCCCATGCTATTTTGTTTTGTTTTGAGACAGGGTCCAGCTCCTGGGCTCAAGTGATCTTCCTGCCTCAGCGCCCAAGTAGCTTGGGCTACAGGTGCAAGCCATTGTGCCTGGCTCCCAATCTTACTTGAATTGTGAAGTCTTAAAAGTTTCTCAAGCAGGGCATGGTGGCGCACACTTGTAATCCTGGTACTTGGGAGGCTGAGACAGGAATCACAGGTTCGCAGCCAGCCTCAGCTACTTAGTGAAGCTCTCCACAACTTAGTGAGACCCTGTTTCAAAAATAAAGAATAAAAAATAGGACTAGGGGCGTAGCTCGGAGGTAGAATGCCTCTGGGTTCAATCCCTAGTACCGAAAAAAAAAATAGGGCTGGGGGCGTATGGGGGTGTAGCTTAGAGGTAGAATGCCCCTGGGTTCAATCCCCAGTACCCCATTAAAAAGTAATAATAAAATCAAGTGTAAAACTCCACACACTGTCTTCCCCATGGCACAGATGTGAACAATACCGCACACATACTGGCCAAATAAGGAGCTGACGCCGATGGCTTCAGACAATTTCAAGGGCTGCAAAACAACACAAGGCCCATGACCTATTGTCCCAGAACAGGGTGACCAAACCCTGTGCTCAGCAAGGCCACCTGCAGCAGCCCTGATTCTCAAGGAGACCACGGAGGCAAGCAGGGCAGCCGCAGGCAGATAAGAGGCACCCTGCAGCGGGTCTGCCACGAGCCTCTTGACTGCAGCCACCTCCAGTGCCAGAACGGGCAGCAGAAAAGGAGGCCAGGGAATGGGCACTAGGAAGCGCCTGCAGGGCCTGACCACCACCCACCTTGCCCGGGAACACCCCACCCCACGCCAATGCCACCGCCACAGCACCCAAACTAGCCCTGCCTACGGGAACAGGCAGAGCCACAGCACCCCCGGGGCAGCACGGGGTGGGGGGGCTTCCCTGTGGACACGGCCTCCTCGAAGCCTGAGGAGGGCCACACCGGCATTTCTTTTCTTTTTTTTGGTACTGGGGATTGAACCCAGGGGCATTCTACCTCCAAGCTATACCCCCAGCCCTATTTTTTTATTCATTATTTTGAAACAGGGTCTCACTAAGTTGCAGAGGGCCTCACTAAGCAGCTGAGGCTGGCCGAGAACCTGGATCCTCCGGTCTCAGCCTCCCAAATGCTGGGATTACAAGCGTGTGCCACCACAGCCAGCTCCCCAGTCCTATTTTTTATTCTTTATTTTGAAACAGGGTCTCACTAAGTTGCAGAGGGCCTCACTAAGTAGCTGAAGCTAGCCTCGATCCCAGATCTTCCAGTCTCAGCCTCCCAAGTACTGGGATTACAAGCCTGTGCCACCACGCCTGGCTAGCACAGGCATTTCTGAGAAGCAGCAGTTGGACCTGTGTGGTTGGAAACAACTAAGGCTCAGAGGTGGGGGCACTCCAGAAGAAAGGGGCAGGCACAGAGCGAGCTGGAGGAGGGGGCGTTCCGAGGTGTGCCAAGGTCTTCCTGCAGGGAGGGTGGGCAGGCATCCGGCTGGACTCCACTCGGGCAGAGGCTGTGTGCTGGGAGGCCAGCCCAGGGAGGCCAGGGCAAGTGAGTGGACTCGGCAAGATGACCTGAGGCTGGCATGGGAAAAGCCAGGGGGCCATGACACCAGCGCATACCCGCTGCCCACTCTTCTGGCTTTCAAGGGTCCCGCTGTGACTCTGATCTTCCCAGCGAAACCATTAGCCCACTGAAAAAGCCACGGCATGAACCACTGGCTGCCAACCAGCTGCACCCAGTGCTCCATGGCCATCACGGCCCTGAAACACTAGCCATTGCAAGGGTGGGGCATTCTCCAAAGGACCTGCCTCCTCAGACGGCCATTATGAGCCGGGCATGGTGGCACGCTTGTAATCTCAGTACTTGAGAGGTTGACACAGGAGGATCCAGGTTCTCTTCCAGCCTCCGCTACTTAGTGAGGCCCTCTGCAACTTACTGAGACTCTGTTTCAAAATAAAGAATAAAAAATAGAGCCGGGCATGGTGGTGCACACTTGTAATCTCAGCATTTGGGAGGCTGAGACCGGAGGATCTGGGTTTGCGGCCAGCCTCAGCTACCTACTGAGGCTCTCTGGAGCTCAGTGAAACCCTGTTTCAAAATAAAGAATAAAAAATAGGGTGTAGCTCAGAGGTAGAATGCCCCTGAGTTCAATCCCCAGTACCACAAAAAAAAAAAAAAAGCGGGGCGTGGTGGCGCACGCTTGTAATCCCAGCATTTGGGAGACTGAGACCAGAGGATCTGGGTTCATGGCCAGCCTCAGCTACTTAGTGAGGCCCTCCAAAACTTAGGGAGACCCTATTTCAAAATAAAGAATAAAAAAATAGGGCTGGGGGTGTAGTTTGGAGGTAGAATGTCCCTGGGTTCAATCCCCAATACTGCAAAAAAATAAATAAATAAATAAATAAAAGGGTTGGGAATGTAGTTTAGTGGTAGAGTGCCCCTAGGTTTAATTCCAAGTATTTGATTTTTTTTTTTTGCAGTACTGGGGATTGAACTCAGGGGCATTCTACCTCCGAGATACACCTCCACCCCTATTTTTTATTCTTTATTTTTAAACAGGGTCTCACTAAGTTGCAGAGTGCCTCACTAGGTAGCTGAGGCTGGCCTCGAACCCAGATCCTCCTGTCTCAGCCTCCCGAATGCTGGGATTACAAGCATAAGCCACCACGCCCAGCTGACTCCAAGTATTTGAAATAAATAAGTATATAATAAATAAATAAACAGACAAACAAACTCATGTACTAAAGTATTACCAGGGACACCAGGCGTAGTGGCACTTGTTTGTAATCCCAGTACTTGAGAGGCTGAGATAAGAAGATCAAAGGTTGGCAACCAGCCTCAGCAACTTAGTGAGGCTTTCCACAACTTAGGGAGATCCTGCTTCAAAATAGGAATAAAATAGGGCTGGGAGTGTAGCTCAGAGGTAGAACGCCCCTGAGTTCCATTCATCATGCCACACATATAAAAAGTATTACCAGGAAAAACTGGAGGAAAAATGCTCCCTGATCAAAAGTTGCAACATATCTGCTGTAGAATTCAAAGCTCCAGCTAAGCAGGTGGTGTTCTGGAGACAGGCAGCTAGCATGGGGTCCTCATCTGGGGTGACTCTGTGCCCAAGACATTGAGCGTTAACTGGACACACTTCCCGTTACCCTTTGGAGGAAGGCTGCTTCTGCACCAAGAGGTGGGGGCCGGGGTGCTGCTCACACCAGCAGTGCACGGGACACCCCAGACGCACAGCAGCTCAGGCTGAGACCCTGGGAAGGCCCTGTGAGGGCTGAGCAGGAGGGGCCTGTGTTCCCCGGGTGTTTTGGAGGCAGCAGATTCTGGGCGAGCCAGGACAACAGAGGCCTCATCTACACACCACCTCCTCTGCCTGGAGAAGGCAGGTGGTCCTGCAGGGAGACTCGGAGGAGCAGCGGAAGGTTCATTTCCAGGAGAGAAGCATGCACAGCCCTAGCAAGGCACCAGTGGTCAGTGGCCCCTCAGGCTTCTGGTGACCTTGTAGGACAGCAGTGTCTAGATGCACCCGATGCTAAAGGGGTGCTGCCCACTGAGTGCTGAGCCTGAGCACGGCAGGCCAGGTCTGCATGCCTCCTAACTGGCATCTGTGAAAAGGAGGGGCGCCTTGCAAGGCGGGAGATGAACTCACTCAGGGTCTGGCACATCAGGCATGCCATAAAAAGGGGCTGTTTACTACAAAGGGGGCTGCTCGCATTCATTTCACATACACACATGACCCACGGCTCAGACTCCCGGCAAAGCTGGGGCGGGACCCAGGTCTCACTGCTTCCTCCGCCAACACCCTTCCCACTGGCACTGGCCTCGGAGTCCTGTGGTAAAATTCCACCACGTGCAGGGGTCCTCACAGAAACAGTCCAAGGACATTGTCCCCAAGGCCACAGAGCAGAGCATATCAACCTCAAAGGTTTGAAAGAAAAAGTCAAGCCACCTGACAAACAATTGCAACATCACTTTCATTAAAATAAACATCACTTTCATTAAAAGAGAGAAGAACACTAAATTGGAATTATTTAGAAATAAAACCAGCCTGCTGCCGTCAGGGATCTGGTGGGGAAGCCCCCAGCACATCACCAGCATGGTGCAAAGTGCTCTCAGGAGAGTTATGGCCCTCGAACACTGTGCCCAAACCCCAACCAGACCATGACCACCAAACTGCCAGCAAACGGGTCAGAGAAGACATGTCCAGGACCCTGCCTCAACACGAGTCCCTACCTGGGACTGTGCTGGCCTAGACTGGTCCACTACACATGGTCCAGTTTAGACCCAATGAGACCAGCTCCCTCTATCCCAGTCTTTATGCTTTTTACAGGGAGTGTGTAAATGGTCTGTCCACAGAAATACTTGTCCAGAGTTCTCCATTGACTGCTGTTTCCAGTGGAAACAGAAACCAATTAAGTAGAAAAAACAAGCTCTGAGTAGTAATTCTCCAATAGATGCCACAAGGTTCACAAACCGAAGTGTGTGCTGTTAGGCAGAACACAAGTCCGCACACTCCTACTGAAGGCACAAGCCCAGCCCTCTGGTTTTCCAATTCCCGGCAGATCAGATACAGCAGATTAGAAGAATGAACTTTATTTCTTTATTTATTTTGTCGTACTGGCGATTGAACTCAGGGGCATTCTACCTCGAGCTATACCCCCAGCCCTATTTTTTATTCTTTATTTTGAAACCGGGTCTCACTAAGTTGTGGAGTGCCTCACTAGGTAGCTGAGGCTGGCCGCTAACCCAGATCCTCCGGTCTCAGCCTCCCGAATGCTGGGATTACAAGCGTGCGCCATCACGCCCAGCTCATAAGAATGAACTTTAGCCACAGCCAGCCTGCCACAGGAAGAAAAAACTGCCAAGTCTCAGGATAAAGGCTGAAACAGAAAAACGGAAAAGGGACTAGAACCAGGCAGCTTAACAGCAAGCTTGAGCCACACCTGCTGCCCGCAAGCAGCTCCTGAGCAGGCGCCAGCACCACCCTGCCTACCCCCCGGGGCTGTCTGGAGGAGCAGTGACCTAGATACGTGAAGAAGCTTTGCAAACCAAGAAGTGCTGTACCAAAGCCCAAGCCCATGTCTCTGCCTGACTCACCACACTGCTCCATCGGGTCAGCCCAGAAAACACTCCCACACAACGGAGCTGCCACTTCAAGCCACAAGAATCCCGTATCTATCAGTATCTAAACCTGCACGGCCAGGTTTAGAAAAACACAAACCCTGCAGAAAAGTCCAAGTTAAAAGGAACACTGCATGGAGCCTGGCATGGTGGCGCACACTTGTAATCCCAGCATTTGGGAGTCTGAGACTGGAGGATCCGGGTTCACAGCCAGCCTCAGCTACCTAGTGAGGCACTCTGCAACTTAGTGAGACCCTGTTTCAAAATAAAGAATAAAAAATAGAACTGGGGGTGAGCTCGGAGGTAGAATGCCCCTGGGTTCAATTCCCAGTACCGCAAAAAAAAAAAGAACACTGCAGCCAAGCATGTTGGCATATGCCTGTAATCCCAGTACTTGGGAGGCTGAGACAGGAGGATTGCAGGTTCGAGGCCAGCTTCAGCAAATTAGCAAGGCCCTCTGCAACTTAGTGAGACCCTGTTTCAAAATAAAGAATAGCCAGGCGTGGTGGTACACGCTTGTAATCCCAGAATTTGGGAGGCTGAGACCGGAGGATCCGGGTTCGTGGCCAGCCTCAGCTACCTAGTGAGACACTCTGCAACTTAGTGAGACCCTGTTTCAAAATAAAGA